>JALLPA010000519.1:0-14518 GCA_036939895.1 Thalassiosira exigua
TTTGAGTGAACTCAAAACAACGTTCGATTCTACGACCGATGCACCTGCCATTCGCGACCTTGTGGCGGACGCCCATCGTCTCTTGGAGCTCAACCTATTCGACGAAAAATACGACAACATATCACGAGTGGCACCTGAGCTGAAGGAGGGTCTAATCTACAAGACTTTCGGCCACATTGGATCCAGCATCACCGAGAAGAATATTGGCGATGCATTAACGCGATGTTGGTACAAGAAAGAGGCAACATATCATGCTCTTGCGTTTGTCCCTGATGCTCATCGCGTCATGATCGTTTCCAAGGCAATCGCGTCGATGAAACGTGATGAAAAAACACGCAACAAAACCGACGAAGGAGAGGCACCAAAGAAGCAGGAATACCTGCTCATCATGGAGCTGGAGTACGTGCCAACAGACCAACATTCTCATGGGCATGCTCTCGGGGTCTTTACCAAAGTTCTGAGGGCGTATTGCACTTCTTGTGTTGCTGGGCAGGGATCGTGTCGACACATTGCCGAAAGATTGTGGTATCAGTACCACTATTGGACTCCGGATCGGCTCGGCATCGACCGACCATGTACGCTTGACAAATGTTCGTGGGCGCCCGGCAGTAAGGCTCTGAAGTCCGATGTGAGAATGAAAATTCACGAGCAACAGACTGTGAAGTTTATGCCGAGTCTGAAAGCTCAGAATGAGAAAACACAACGCGGGGTCAAGAGAGACTGCACAGAAGGCATCGATGGTAACTATCAACTTTATGTTTCAGCAGCTAAGCAAAGGCATCGCAGTGGACGCTTCACACGAGAACGGTGTGCTCCCTTGTTCAAATTACTACGCGAGCAAGGATGCCCTGGCGACGAGGAGGATGTTGAGTAGTAGATTTATAAAAGAAATGACTACGAACAATGAACTATCTAAATATTCATCTCCTCGTAGTGAATTCCGCGTACTTCTTCATAAAGTTGCTTTCTCATTTTGATATCCCAACGCTCAGCAAGCACGATCTCACTGATCTCAGTAGGCGTTTTGCCTTTGTGTTCGTCCATCGCGGACAACTGCTCATGACGGTCTATCTCGCAAGTCAAGCCCCAAAGGCGAATATTTCCTCGCACATCAACAAGTCCTGCATCCGTAGCACCGTACCAACGAATCTCGGCCCTGCATGGGCGGTTCCTCTTCGCATCTTGTGGATTGTGATCTTTGTTTTGGATTATTGCCTTCTTGAAATTTTGCAAGAGATATCCAACCCGAACCACCTTCGAAATGATTCCAAACTGGTTGCAGGGTATCAGCACGTTGAGGTATCGCATCGAAAGCCGCAGTCCACCGTTGACGTTCTCGACGATGATCCGTGTGTTCCCAACCTTCTGAGTCTGAGATGTATCGACAGAAGTCTGTTGAATCTGCTTCTTCAGTCGCTTTTGTGGGCGATCGATGACGACTCCCTCTTTGGCAGCCTCGTTGTCAACGATGAAGGCCTTATCCGCCTTTGCTGTACCTCCAAAAGGCACCTGGCGCAAAATCTTTGAGTCCATCGTCGCAAGTACGTCACTCAGCCTTCCGGGGTTTCCATCTGGCACAGTTCCTGCCCAGGGACAGCCGATAGGGTCAACAGCTCCTAAAAACTTCACCGTGCAATGGCTTTTATAATCGGAATGAGTCGACGACGCAACGTTCACATTTGACGATTGCTGCGTGAATACCTCGAATGCATCAAGAAGGAGGTAGTTGCGAGCATGACCATCTGCTTCGATGAAGCGCGACGGAAATGCTCGCAACATTTGGCTCCTCGTGGGCATAGGAAACATCTCCTTCAAAGCCGCGTCCATGACATTGGACCACTCATGGAACACGTCGGACATACGGCCAGAAGAGACACCGAAGAGGCCGGCGGCAAATTCCTGTGACACTCCACCACGAGTATAAATAGACCACATGAGATAATCGTCTTTCCAAGTCATGTCACTCTTGGAAAACTTCGCCTTGCGTCCATTCAGATATGATTTGTATCTGTCTGAATCGGGCTCAATCGAAGGTGGGGGCTCCTCACCCATGCGCTCCTGCATTGTCACCTTCGAATAGACCCGCAAGTTCTCACAAAGGCCATCGCCCCGCGGAAACGAGCCCTCGCTACCGTCGGCGAAATTGATCAGCTCTAACCAAGCGTCGTTCTGCTCGACAGTATTGAAAAAGGTGAAGTGCTCTACACGATCGGCAAGCAAGCCTGGCGATCGCAGGTCGCTGTAACGCAGAGGCTGCCCCTTCCGCCGACGCGCGTCCGCGAGCTCATCACGCAAACGCTGCAAATCGCGCTCCTTTGCTTCGAGCATCTTCCGGAGCTCACCGTTATTTGCCTCAAGCTCTTGTATGCGAGATGATTGTCTGTCGATGATTGCTTCGTACTTGCGTTTGGTCCCGGCAAGAATGTTCTCGGAACGCTCGCACTCGTCCTCTTTCTGTTTTTTTAGGAACATGGCTCGGGCGCGCCAGTTCTTGGCCTGTTGGATCCATTCTCCGATGGACCGAGCCGAAGTTTCGCCGCTGGAGGCAGCGTCGCCATCGATCGCTAGCATGCTGCCCATCCAACTGGGCGTATCGGAGGTGTCGCCCTCTATCGCCCATCGGTCCTGGGGGCGAACGTACGACGCGGCAAAGTGCTCGTCCTCGACGTAGCGGCGCACTGAGTAGCGTGGAGGGGGGAAGTCGTAGGGGTTGCGCTCGAGGTCGTAGAACGTCTTCTTCTCACTTCGATTGAAGTTGATTTTCCACTTTCCATCGCCCCCGTCTCTTGATCGATGCTCAGGGAAGAAGTGCCACGGATAGAGGTAGATCCGCTTATGCTTGCTGGAGAGAACTTCCTCTCTCACCTTGGACGATATGAGGTTGGGAGTTTTGAGGACGGTTTCCACTCCCGCTGCTGGGACGGACAGCGCGCTCTGTCCAGGGAAATAACCAGCCGAACGGCAGACGGTTTGCTGACAGTCGCAGGTACGAAAGTTCCCAGCGCTCCGGAGGAATTCGGAACCAAGCAAGTCGCCGCCGCGCTCGCCAAGGAGTGGATACCAGCTACGACAATGGGCGGGGCAAAATCCATGGTTGCCCCGGATGGCGTTATGCCGACAGTCCTTCGCTCGGCAGACCTTATCCTCTGGGACAACAAGGTCTAGCGCCCTGACCGGGACCTCGAGGACGCGAGCGAAATCAGCGGCGGACGCAACACCGCAGAACATTCCAGGTCGATATGCTCCTGGCGTCCGCGTCATCCGCCCTGGCTCATGAGCCCCATCACGTGTCGGCGATGTGGCGCCCCTGCGTGCCGACATGGAGAACCGCTGGGCACTGAGATGGCCGGCGATAGGAGGGTGTTCTCATCCCAATAATGGCGGCGGAATCATTGTCAGCAGCGGCGGCAGTGAGGTAAGTACGTATGGGAGAGCGGAGAGCGGGGGGGATGAGGCGGGTGGCGGGAGGGGATGGATCGGAGAGTTGCGGTCGTTTTTAGGCCAAAAAATGGCGGGAAGGGGGTGCGAGATGGTCAATCTGATGGATACGAAGAAGTTGTGTCCGAGGGGCGGGTGCGTTTGGACACAAGCTGACAACAAAGATTTTGTACGTAGGAATTAGTACTTTACCCACGAGCAAATCCGAGGTCTGTCTTGACTTCTTCCGCTCTTCTGTCGGGTTAGATACGTACCTAGAGCGTGGAAAGGAGCGTGCGCGAGTGCACCGAGTTGCCGTGGACCGTGGACGTGGATAAAAGAGGCGGAGCGCGACGGAGGCGCCGGCGACTGAAGGCAGGCTCGGGCGGAGGCGACGTGGGGTGCGTAAGGGTCAGAGACGGCGAACGCCGCTGGTCCAGGGCGGAGGAGGGGACCCCTTCGGTGGCCCCGCGGCTCCGGAGATCAAGGCACCACCCATCATCCACTTCTCTTACCCGAAGAAGTGGTCTGGCGTCGCAGCGGTCGCTGCCCCTGTCGCTCTAGCAGCCCCATCTACGCACGATTGTGCAATCAAGCCACGGCCACGACCGCACATCATGCTGCCGATCCCTGACCTTACGCGCCAAAACTGGCGGAGCGAGCTCGATGCACACGTACGCACGCTGGAAGAGCATTCGAACGACTGGATACGTTGCCGTCTTGTCTACTTCGTCAACGATACCGGCTACACGTACCCAATGCTGCTTCTCGACGAAGTCCAAAAGGCTCTCATAGGACGAACTTTGGCATATAAGGAGAGCCCGATACTGCTGATGCCGGGGCTGAACAGAGGTCTCCTGGCCAAGGCCTTTCACAACGCCACGAAAGAACCTCTTCGGGGGCAGCTGCGGACCCACGTGAGCGAGCACTTCGTGAGCGACCTCTACCTTGAAAGACAGGAGCAGTGGCTCGAAGCCGGGCACACCGATGGCATCCATGCTCAAGCCGGAGCCGAGCAGGAGGGAATGGATTTCGAGGAGAGCCAGGAGAGCCGCGACGACAACCTCGACGAGAACGAGGACGAGGACGAGGATGTGGACATGGCGCAGAATCCCTTCAGCTCGAGCAATCGATCCGGGTCCGGCAATGTCAACCCGTTCGCTGGGGAGCACGCCCCGTCCGGGGGTGGCGACCGCCGGCCGTCCGCCTCCACTCCAACTTTCAGCTGTGGGCCAGCTCCTTCCAGCGCCAGCAGGGGCGGCAGCAGCAGGCGCAGCCAGCAGTCGAGCGGCCGCGCCAGCGGCAAGCCCCCGCGCAACGGTGAACGGAGGGCTCCCACGTCCGTGGCCGGCAAGCGGTCGCCGCACCGGGGGTCCGACATGCTGCAGTCCGTCCGCGAGAAGAATCGAGGGTCGGGGCTGATGGCGCGACGGATGGGGCGCGCGTCCGACTCCAGCCCACGCGACACGCTCGATCCCGATGGGATCAGCGCGAACGTTCTTCCCGATGCCAAGTCCAATCTGGGCAACGCGTTCGCGGAAGCGACGCCAGAGAAGAAGAAGGATCCTGAGGAGTCCCCCAACGTCCACCCCTCCCCCGGCGGGAGGATGCCTGGCTCTGGGCTCGGCTCCTTCGGAGGCATGTCCGCCTCGTCTCCTCTCGCTGGCGCCAGCCCGTTTGGCCGGGCCACGCCCACTGCCGGCAACGGTTTTGGAGCGAATGCCTCCCCATCGATGGCTCCCGGAGTCGCCTCGGCCGGGGCCTCTGGGCCCGGCTCCTTTGCGGGCCGGTCCGCCTCGACTCCTCTCTCTGGCGCCAGCCCGTTTGGCCAGGCCACGCCCACTGCCGCCAACGGGTTTGGAGCGACTGCCTCCCCATCGATGGCTGCCGGAGTCGCCTCGGCCGGGGCCGGCGCCCCTACTGCTCCGGAGGAAGCAGACGCCGAGGGCGTTGCGCCGGGAAACAGCGGCAACCCGCCTCCTGGTGCAGGCCTGAACGCTTCTGAGAAGCTACGCAGCGTGGTGCACTGGCTGTCCAATGGAGGAGAGGTTCCCCCCGACCTCTCTTACCTGAAGGATTGCGACGTGATGAACGAAATCGACGTGCTGAAGATGTCCTCGGAGGAGCTGCGGCAATACGTGCTCCAAAGGGGTGTCAAGGCCGTGCAACTTGCCATGGAGGACGTCCTCACCGCTCACACCGGCGTCGAAGAAGATCGTAGGATGGATGTGTCCCGGTTGGAGACGGCACAAGCCACAGCCTCTCAGGTGCTCGATCTCGATAAGGCGGTGAAGAGCCGCATTATCTTCAGCCAGAAGAAGCTCGAGGTTGCGAGAGGTGCGCAGGGAGCGAAGAAGAAGGAAATTGAACGGCAGATGTCTAGCCTTCAGAGGGAGCTGGATGATTTGAACGCCCAAGGGAAGGAGATCGACGCTAGGGCGGCAACCATTGCCGGGTACGAAGATCTGCAGGCAGCGAATGTAGCGCAGTCCAAAGTGATTGTGGATGCATTGGGGATTCCGTACTTTATATCCCTCCCTCTCAACCCCGTCTATGCGGCAACGCTTCAAGCTCCTCTCCCGTTCAATACCGTCGCCCCCAACCACATGGGGTACAATCCGCTCCATAACTTAATTCACGTGGGAAAGGAAGAGCGCCAGGCCAATGCGGATCGCGCGGCGCAAGAGCGCAGGGAGAACAAGGAAGAGCGCCAGGCCAATGCGGATCGCGCGGCGCAAGAGCGCAGGGAGAACGAGGATCGCGCGGTGCAAGAGCGCAACGCCCAGTTGCATTTGGTAACGAACGCTCTCGTGAAAAAGGCAGGGGAGATGGCAGAGAAGGGGGCCAAGGCGGGGGCGCAGGAAGGTGTGAATCTTTCGATGAGAAAGGCTGCAGTCCCTGCTTCTGCGAAGCCCGCTGCCCGTGATGTCCGTGTGCAGGTGAGCAAAAGGACCATACAATTTCTTTTTGTTTTATAAAAAGCCATCCCTCTTCTTACCTACGCCTCCTCCAACCATGCCCGACCGATTAGGCTTCTGGTGGCGTCGACGAAGACGCACGCAATGACGTGAGCCGTCGCCTATCATTGAGTGAAGAGGACGATGCTCGGGCAGACACCCCCGAAGCTTTCAAGACTCCCAATGATGCGACTCAGAACAAGCATGCCGACCCACCATCCGAGTCGCCTACGTCGACTAAGCAGGGGAAGCCGCGTGCGGACCCACCTGGGTTTTGTGCACCTCCACCATGTCGTGCTCCGGCCAAACGCACCCCCGCGGCCAAGCCGAGCAAGAAAGCCCCTGCACCAGAGGTGGACTATGCCAACATGACAGCGGAGGAGCTGAATAAGATGACCGCGAAGCGGCTGCGTGAGGTCCTTCGCAGCAAGGGGTTGACGGTGAGCGGGAAGAAAGCTGTGTTGATTGAGAGGTTGAAGGAGAGGGCGAGCCAGGGATGAGGGGTTGGATGTCAAGAAAAGGTCTCACTAATATGAAACCCTGGCTCTTATTGCAGTTGAGAGTGTACTCAGACTTTGCTGTTAGGGAATAAGTAACTCTGTGAGACCAGCAAGATCAAGGTAGATGCTTAAGCATCAACGAAATACTATTATTTAACAGTAGTTGTCCAAGCCTTTTCCAAGCTTGTAGGAGACTAGAGCTGATTGGATATGAACATCACGAGGACGGGCTGCTGGGGAAGAGGAGTACACGATATACGGTATTTCGGGTCTAATATTACAATAGACCGTTCGGAAAATAGAACACCCGAAAAAAGCATTTTCTGCTGTTCTAATTTTAGACCACCTAAAATCAGTTGTTCTACTTTTAGACCTCGTCAAGGTCGCGCGAAGCGGCAGCGGAATCACAGCTCGTCCTGCGGACTCACGTTACACTTTTTTAGATGTGACGAATGCGACAAGGTCTCGATTGCAGAGTTCATCCTCCGGACTCGCGGCGACCCACTCGAGACGATGAACGGGTCGCCGCGAGTCCGGAGTACGTTCTTTTCGAAGGAGACGACGAATAAATCGAACGTAGCTCGTCCTCCGGACTCGCGGCACACTTTCTTTCGGAGGAGACGAGCTCGTCCTCCGGACGCGGCACACTTTCCTTCGGAGAAAACGACAAAGCGATCGATACAGCTCGCCCTCCGGACTCGCAAAAAGAAACGGGAAGCTGAAAAAAAACGCAGATTCCGACAGGACGCAAGGGACGAACGAGGAGAGGCACAAAAAGGATGAATGCATCGTGGATCGTCGGTCGTTCAGCGTCGAACGCGCCGATCAAGGAGGGACAGCGACGGGTTGAAGCGAATAAATGAAGCAAATGAAGCGGATTTCATTTTCGAAAACCCGTTTTCATTTTAAAATGAGCTCAAATTCGGGTGGTCTATTTTTAGTACGATCTAGAATTGAAAAATTGGAATCGTTTTGTTTGCCGAGAAGTATCAGAAAATTGGTTTGTTTGTCGAAAAGAATTCACGTGAACGGCCTTCACTTCTCATTATCTCTGACTTCATCGCCCAGGAGAGTGTCATGCTGCTACTCAAGAAGTCAATAATCTGCAACTTGAATGTCTATACCAATCTTGCCGCCTTTGGATGTGATGCGCTCTGTTTTCGCGAAAGGACTTTCCGCTTTTTACGCTCTTTCCTCTCCCAGTCTTCCGTTGCTCTCTCAGAGGATAAGAACAAAGCTCTCAATGACTTCTTCCTCCTTCTATCTCCATCTTCTTCTTCCGGCGGATCTAGTGGCTGCTCCATGATAGCATGGTGCCATTCGCAGAGGAAGTTGGTGTTTTTCCCTCCTCCGTGTGCTGTATTTGACTGATAATGAACCATCCCGCAGCCTGCAACCCTGCAGAAATGAAGAGGTCTTCCGTCACCATACGTCGTCTGATTATCTGTGATAAGCTTGTTTCTGCCCGATAAGGTCGCTGCAAGAGGCCCAGCACACCGACGGAACAATTTGACGCTCTCCAATTCATCCTCTGTTGAAGGAAACTTAACTTCTTGAACATGGAATAAGTCCTCATCAATCTCGTACTTTTCTTCTCCCAGTGCCGCACTTACATATTTGTTGTTGTGCTTTGTTTGCTGCCCTTTCGACTTCTCTCTGTAACTTAGTGCAAGCTTCCAGACATTGGACCGATAATGTTCCGCTAACACTTTCGCCTCGCCCACGAGACCTTTTGGGACAAGTGAAACTTTAGTCCACTTTGGCTGAGAAGGAAGGTTTGGCGGGACTATGCAGAGGAATAAATGATTGAGAATCGAATTGAGAATCTGTGTCATTCACAATTCGGCACAAAATATGACTCACGGGGTATCCTTGTAGCCACTTCCACTGTGCCGCAGGTCTTTTCATGCTTCACAGCCTCATCATAATACCCGAAACCTTTCCCACAATAGGAGCAAATCCTGTCGGCAACCAACTCATTTGGCTTCTTGTTTCTTTTATTGCGATTCAATGCTTCACACGATGTAGCATAACCAGCGATGAGGTTGAAGTGTGTTCCGCACAGATACTTCGTTCTAGAGGCGATATTCCTATGAAAGCAATTGGATATTCTGCAATATCTTGCGAGGCGTCCATCGTCGTAGAATTTTCGCCCGGAATCGGACTTAGGGAGCTCCATTCTTTGAGCAATTGATGCCGACACTATCGATCCGTGTTCTAGAAAAAATGTTCTCTCTGATTCATCATCGATCTTGTGACCATGAAGTTCGTAACCATCAGGTAAAGGTTCATCCGGTTTTGAAGCTGCATCGTTCCCCTGTGGCTGTGAAGGAGGAGGAGCTTGTTCTGGTGGAAGCAGGCATTTGAGAGGGATATCATGTGAAGGCAAATGCAAACCTAGCATTATCACTCACCAGGATCACCTAGGGAGCCATCCTGCTGCGAAGCCATCGATGGAGGGATGGTAGTTGCAGGGACCGCTTCCAATGTAGAGATGGCAGAAGCAGTGGCTCTGGCATAGGCGGGGCCTTTGGCCTCGATTTCTGCTGCAATCCATTCTCTGCGCGATTTGACCTTTTCGCTGTATATTGCGACCTGCTCGGGGGTGCGGAAGAAGAAATGAGACTTGCGAACGGCAGCTTCTTCTTGTCCTAGTGCCACATCGAAAACACCGATGTCATTGAGGAGCTTGAATCTAAGCTCTTGCAGAATATTGACAGCTTCAAGATTGGGGCGAACTGAAAGATCAGCGTCTGATTGCGATAGAAGAGGTAGATTTAAATGAAGTCTCTTGTTGTCATCCAGCCACTGGTGAAGAGAGAGGAGTGGGATAATCAACGAAAAAGCGTTATTTTGGTTTGCAAAGGGTAGCAACATAATGAAAAATAAAATTTGGGTTCACAGGGCATTAATGACACTACCTGTTCTAACCATTCGAAGCTAACGAACTTGTCTGTTACCGCTACTACTCCAAAGAGCTGCCTGTAAGCTGGACCGGTCAGGAACATGATGAATAGTATGAGCATTTACGAAACGCGTAATCTTTGACCCAGTTTTGACCACTTACCGGCGAGTCGCTCGTAGTTATCCATCCAGCTTATGTCGGCCCGGGAATATACAAAATCAATACCCAATAGCATCTCGGATTGATACTTAGGAAAGTCTTTGACCTTCTTCTTTGGTTTATGAAGTTGCCGTTGAATGTTTTCTCGCTGCTGACAAACCCAACGGTCTAACGAATGAAGAGACCAAAACAAGCATCAGCTCAAAGCAAACAAGGCGAGCACATACTCCCAGCAAGGAACTTACAGAGCTCTGGGGTAGAGTTAGTCGACCTAACATATGTGTGCCCGTGTTTCTTCTTGAACTCAACCAAGGCCTCGAACATTTGCAGCCAATGATGCTTCATCAGCGTTGGGATGTCACCTCTTTCCAGCTCTTCTTCCTCCTTGCATTCCGGCATCGGGAATGTCAACCCCTTTTCTTTCTTCAGAGCAGTCACTTGATCTTTAGTCAACATCCAATCCAAGCCAGCTGAAGTCAATATGTCGATTCTCTCCTGAGTGAATTGTTCGTTCGTCTGTGCTTGTCTGTCAACAGGGTAACGTGCGTCTTTGATCAACCCCAACATTTTCTTCGGCAATTGACGAAAGTACTGAAGCCTGCCGAATATGCCAGCATCCTTCAACCTATCGTCGCTTATGTTCTGGGGCAATTTCCCATGCTGGTCGACGAACCTCTTCAACTTCTCATGAAAATCGTCCCACTTGTGCTGCATGATGTCGAACGCAAATCCAAGTCGCTCTAGAGCGGCCCTTTTCAACGGATCGAGCTTCCCTTGCCTTTCTTTTTGCCTTTGTTTTCCTGACCAATTTCCCAGTGCTTTTGCAAGCATTTGTTAGCGCGTGGCGCGAGTTCAGCCCCCCCCATACTTTTCAACGTACCTTTCTCTTCGGCATCGATTTTCGACTTCCAGTTACGCCGCGGATTGCAATGCCCATTCCTTTTAGTCCATACAACAAGTCTCTGGTACATCGACTGCCAGTGATTGTCGTTTGTGATCGCCTGTGCCTGCTCCCTCAGGACGTCCATTTTCTCTGTCATCTCTTCCACCTTTTGGGACGCCTCTGCTTCGACCGCCTGTAGTAAGGCATCTAGCTCCTCCCGTTTACTGGCCGCGGCTTCCTCTGCAGCGTCAATCTCTGCCTGGGCCTTTTCCATGAGCGTGCCCAGCGCTTCATAGATGATGCCGGATACATCCACATCGTCCGGCTCCAAACTTTCTTGGTCCACCATGCCATCTGAAACATCACGTTCTTCGTCTGCCTTCTGCCTTTTCATTTTGTCTTTGATATATTTTACCGCTTTTGTCTTCAAGTGACATCCGAAATTTTCAAGCGTAATGACTGGACCCGAGTGAAACGGAGTTTCTACTCCATGCTTGGGATTGACAGGGTCGTAAATGTCATTGTAGTGGCGTTCCGCGAAGTCTTTAAAGCCCCGATTTTGCGCCATTAAGTTGTAGTTCCATCCCGTTTCGTTGTCCTCGTCGTACTCCTTGAACCGGTCAATCATGAAGGCGGTGTGAGATGCCGTCCATTCATGGACCCAGGCTTTTTCTGGGTGGACTGCCCGCGTTGTTTCCTCTTCTCGACCACCACCGACCTCGACACGGGGCGAGTTATCATCGATGACATCCTGCTCCGGGCAAACGCGATCATCGCCGTCATTGACAGAGTCTCGATGCGCCTCGACAGCAGCATCCATTCTGTCAGAAGAAATTTGCGCGTTCAGATACCAAGGCCAAGGTCAAGGGCCGAGGAAGGAGGAGACCTCGAGGAGACGATGCGATGAGAAGATGGAGATGGGAGCGGCGGTTCGTATCTAGGGAATTTCATAATACAAAGTATGTAGGTAAATGCGTTCAAGCGAGGGCTTGGTGATAATTTTTCTCCTCAATGTGCCATTTGAGGTAATTTAGGTCCTAAATTTGGGAAATTATTTTACCCTTTTGGGGTCATTTTGGCATTTCTAAGCCCATCTGATGTACTTGTAGAAACGCGGGCAAAGCCGACTTAATGTCATTATTTTTCCCGTTATGTGCAAAACCCAAGTGGCTCCCAATCCCAGCTCCAGCACTGCCGTTGCCGTTTTCCCAGTAGCTGTCGTCGCCGTCGTCGAAGAGCCAGAGGCCGGCGGAGGCAGGAGCCGCGCCGCGTACCCCATCTCTGTGACGGATCAGTGGTGTCGCTCTGTCCCGTCGCGACAGCCCGCGGAGCGGCCGCCGTCCTCCGGGACGGGGGGGGGGGGGGGGGGGGGGGGGGGGGGGCGAAATGCGTCGAACCCGCTGGCAGGCAGCTTGTGACCGCCTGACCTCGGCGAATGACCTCGCCCACCGGCCGTCGGCATTCCAGCAATGCGACTTGTAAGACCTGGCATCACTTCGACTTCCGAGGGAAAGAACCATGTCGACCGTCGATTGCGGCATCGTCAAGAAAAAACTCCTCGTCGGATTCGGCAACGCCGTGATCGACGCTTCGCTCGCCTGCGAGCCTGCATTCCTGAGGAACATGGCTTGCGCCGCGGCGTGGAACTAGTCGGTCTCGGGGAGAAGGAGCGGCGGTCGCTCGCGCGCCTCGTCCTGCGCGACGCCCCGGCGAGCGAGGTGACGTGGAGCCCGGGCGGGAGCGCCCTGAATGCGATGCGAGCGGCGAAGTATTGCATTCGCGAGCTCCTCGGCGGCGGGGACATAGAAGTGGCATTTCTTGGCGCGGTGGGGCTAGACGAGGTGGGGACGCGTCTGAAGCGCGCCTGTCGCGCGGCCGGGGTCGCCGGCGCTTGGCAGGTTTTCGACGATGCGCCCACTGGCGTGTGCTGCAGCTTCGTATGCGACGGCGAACGAACTTTGGTGACCGTGCCCGGGGCGTACAAGCTCTACTCTCCCGAACCCCTCAAGGCCTTCTCGTCGACGGAGGCGCAGCTCGTTGGTCGGGCAGACATTGTTTATGTGACCTCGTTTGTGCTGTCGAACGCGAACAGAGCCGAGGCCGCTCGGCTGATGGCCGAGAAGACGAGGGTCAACGGCAAACAGTTTGCGCTCAACCTCAGCAGCGAGGGAATGCTGCGAAAGCCGGACGTCCTGAGATGCCTGCTCGAGTTGCTGCCGTTCTGCGACTTTGTCTTTGGGAACAAGGCTGAATTCAAAGCGCTCGGTGTCGAATGCAAGCTCAATCGCAGTGATAGAGCGAGAGAATACGGAGTGGAAGATGAGGAAGGGAATAACGGAAGCGACGTAGGAATGGGGGAAAGCGTGCGAGACCAGGAAGGCGAGGACGAGCCAGAGACAGTATTGATGAGCATCAACAGGCATAACCAAGGCTTGGATCTCACGGCCATGATTGGGGTCGCCAGGCGAATAAAGAGGGGTGGCTTTGTGGTCCAAACGCGACAGGAAGACGACGCAATTTTAGCCAGTGCAGATGCAGTGCGTGCTCTACCTGGTATTGAGCATATAAGTCTCCAACACCAGGGGAAGCGCAAGACCGGCAAGGAGTCCAAGGGTTCAGTTCCTTCTTATGTGAGGGACGTAGTTTCGCTCGAGCCAGCGATGCCTGTGCCTCAGCACCTGGTAAAGGACAGCAACGGAGCCAGCGATTCTTTTGTGGGTGGATTCCTGTCGGGCATGCTTGCAGGCTCAAGCGTCGCCGAGGCAGCGAAGTTTGGGCACAAGTGTGCTGCAGTGTGTCTGCAGCAGACAGGGTGCACGTTTCCTTCACATATTAAGGCCAACACGGAGGTTGAAGTTTACTGAATCAACGAGACGGGAAGTGGTGGGGCATACATTTGGCATGAGCCATATTTGGAGTGAGGCGTTCATGTCCAGTTAGCTACCTTATGAAATATAAATATGCGAACGAGTGAAAGTGTGTGCTGGGGGGGTGGTGCCGGAGGTAGACCTGCAGTTTCTAGTTGAAACTTCTAACTAGCGAAGTTTCTAATTTCAAGAGCAGCAGCTCCTCGATAAAACTGTCCACGTAGCTCTGTTTGCTTGCAATATATTCCATCCTTGTCAGAGCTCTCCCATGCTGGGCAGCATCCAATGAACCGAGGATGACGCCACCAATTTCATCTGCAAGGACAAAAAAGATGAAATAGGTTGAATTCTGACAGTTGAGCAACACATTTATTGAAAACTTACTTTCTGCCTCTTTGACATCAACCCCAATGTCCAGGTGTGACCTCTGGTTTTCATGGAAGACAAACTCGATGAAAGTGCATGATATTTTCGTTGGTGACTCAGCACATGCCAGCAGTTTCTCAAGCAACTCCCGTAGAGAAAAGAACTCTATAGTTGGCATCGCTACCTGTTCCATGTTTACGATGTTGTTATACCATTGCTGCAGTTGTCTTCTCAAACGCGGTGATACTGTCCAAAAACAAATGACATTTCCACGACGCCTTGCCTGGCCCCTCATTTCAAATGCATGCGCAACAGCATGCTACCAATAGAACGAGTCGGAAACGCATGTGTGAGTGGATGGTGTTAAATACAAGCACATCTACGTAAAGCCGTTATGATCGAGAATGAACACCGCAATAGAATAGTTGTTACAAGTGTTGGGTGTATCGCTGATACAAACAACA
>JALLPA010000520.1:0-15382 GCA_036939895.1 Thalassiosira exigua
ACGAGTAAGTAAGTACGAGTATTTGGGGGCAAAAACTCGTACTCGAGGAGGATTTACCGGGTAATGAGTAACGAGTACAAAACGAGTCGCAAGCCTTGCACTCAAGGGCAATTCTATTCCATCTACAAAGCAAGGGATCAATCAAGAAAGTTGCAAAGTACCATTTTCATAAAAGGCTCTGTTGGAGCATGTACTGTACAAATTACTTCGTAGAATCAACTGATAGAAGCTCCCCAAACAAAAAATGATATAATATCATGTACAAATTGATACAAGGAGATATTCTGGTGTACCCTTCACATTTTGGATTTATGTAATGATTTCATTGTGAAATTAACGGACACCCATTGAAATAACTATTGCTCGTATCTTGTCAGATAATAATTCAAAATATATTTCTGGTGCAATGTGCATAAGAATGACTTGTCATTGTGGCTGCAATAGAGAATGCAATGAATTATTTTTCTTTGAATTGAGTTTCAACGGTTAACGTTTCAATTTAGTGTTACCCTCTCTTCTTGTGTTGTGTTATATCGTGTTGTTTTGATTTGATTTACCTTCAAAGTTGCTGCTAAGAATAGTGCGTTATTGTCATGCTATCAAGTAAAATATAAATTTTACAATAGCTTGAATAACTATATAGAGTGTGAGTGAAGCTACTAGCTCCTGTTCTGAAGCTTCTTTGGACTTATCCAAATCTTGTGAATCTGAAAGAGCTGAGATGATGCCATTCTCATTCTTAGCTCTTGATCCGGTGTTGATGTCTCAGTTGTGGTGGTGCTATTGCTTTGTTATTTGGCCAAATTATTATTTTCATATTGTGTGCTGATCTTTTACAAAAATTACCACAGTTGCTGATGACATGTCATTGCTGGACATCTTGCAATCACGATTCCACAAGTATTAACTCCCACCAATAAGGTGTATGCATGAAGGTAGAGCAGTTGTGACATAATCCATGAATCCATGGCGTTTATTTTCAGTTAGCCGACGGAGGAGGCAGTGTTGGCGACGAGAACAACCATTCTAGTATCCATACAGTGCAATCATTTTTTCAATCCAATGTTTTTTCTCTAACAAAGCGGCTTTGTTTGGCAATGCTTGGATTTCATCGTATTGAATAGTAATAAATATGTACCAGGGGCACGTAAAAAACAAACAAATACCTGCCCTGTGGTGGACTCATCAGCTGCGGTGCATGGTCATTGTCAAGACAGAAAACCATGACTAATGGATCAACCTCTGTATTTGCAATGATAGTGATGCAATATACAACACGTATGACAGTCAGGAAGAATATATCAAGGATGACAATCTTCCTTACATATGATTCAAACATGCACTCGAGAATGAGTTAACGGAGCCTCCTGCAAATGCAAAGCCAACATAAAGCTAGCAATATCCCAGCCCTGCAAAAGAGAACGGAGAGAACCAGACACCATGAGGGGGGGGGGCAAGAGGTGTGAGACAAGCTCTGCTTTCAGAGCTTGAAGTCATCATATATGCAAACGTTCACCAAGCTTTACAAGGAGAGTGGGAAAAATTGGTGTAGAAGAGGGAGAGATAGAGTAAGAAGTAGACAGCATCATCACATAGGGTGCCAGGAAGAGGAGAAGCAGAGCACACCAGGGCAGCAAGTTGTGAGAAGGCTTGCAGACCAACAGCCTTGTCGACCATGGTGGACTCCACCAGCTCTGTCGCTTTCACCGCCACCCTTACCCTTGCCGCCTTTGACATCATCAGTGACTCCCCTGTCCGCAAAAGATCCGATGTCAAACGGGCGAAAATTAGCCGAGTTTGAGCCACCGACCCCTCCCAGGGATCATGGCCATTGCGAGGATGCTCCTACGGCTAACCATCGCCGGAGCCTGTGATGCCAGCAATATCCTCCCCCACATCCTCTCAAGAATGGTGGAGACATACCTATGCTGGCATTTCCATGTCCCTGCACAAATCTTCAGAAGGGGGCGTCGACTCACCCGCCTCCGGGTTGCCTGATCCCTTGTCCCACCACGAACACAGCCCTGGCACGGCAAAGAATTCCTCTCCGACTTCACCCTCTCAGGCTCGGCCATGGCTGATCTACAATTCCACTGCGGAGGGCCCGGATTGCCTTTGCCCTTAGCTCCCACAACATGTGGTATAGCCGAAGGCCCGTAATTGTCGTCCACATCATGATCCGCACATGCTCTGCTTTCACCGAGAGGATGCTACTCGACATTGCCGACTCCAGGGAGCAAGGGTTATTGACCCCGAGAACCATATGGCTCTATGCCTTCATGTTAACATCAGTGTTAGAGATATGGTTGTCACTCTCCTCCTCTTGGCCTTGCTTCTTCTCCCCCTCCGCCTCACGTGGGAGGTAAAAATGGCCACATTTGGATGGCTCACAACTCCAGGCCACAAACACCCCACAAAGATCTACGGGTGAATCATTGATGGGACTACGAACACAACCCTCTGTTTGCTTGACGTGGGATGTCGGCACTTCCTGCCCGTGAAGGACAGGATGCAATACCTCCTGCAATCTATATCGGACGTTTTCAAGCCACGACGAATGCAGGTCTGCTCCTTCTTTGCCATGGCCATCAATATTCACTCCGGGTGCTTTCGCGATTGGACGGACTACAATGCTTATTGCGTGAAAGGATACAAGAGCATTGCCTGCCTTCCCTACAGGAGACGGATCTTCAAACTATCTCCCCAAGACTCAAATCTCGGAGTGATGAAGTGCCTGATCTAATCGAAGAACCAGAGATAGGAACGCCAACTCGAACACGTGCACCAACACATGAGAGGTTGGACTCCCATGAACATGAAACACGTGTTCAGAGGCAACCTACTACGTTGACTCTTCCCGTTTCCACCTTGGATCCCTACCAATGCCTCATGGGATGATGCAAGAGCAACAGAAATAAACCACTCATAATAAAACACACCCACGGAAAATCATTTCCCCCAGCGCGAGAAATTCTTACCACCCTCGGTTGCTATCCTGCTCTACGGATGGTGAAGAAGAAGGCTATGGATAGCACCTGCTGGAGCATCTAGCAGCGGCCTACATATATCCTGCCGAGGACGACGTATCAAATGGTTTCGAGGAGCCTCCCTTTATTACGATTGTTATGCTATCAAGAAACGGTTAAGTCCGGGCCTGTATTTTCCCAGTGTTTTTTTTTTCTAATTTTTGACACTTAATGGAGGGCAGTTCTGACCTTGCAATCGACATTATTTTCAGAGAAATAGGCGATTCATAGATGTACGTATAAGGTTTTTGTTTACGCCTCTAATTTTCTTTTTATCTGAATTCATTTATCGACTCTGTATTTAGTGCCAAGGTCAAGTTGTGTGTCCTTGGTTCCACCAGCATAGACCGTGTCGTAGAGTAGGTGCAGATGCAGTATAGTGGTTGTGACCCACCAAGTTTGCCAGAAGTTTTGGCTGACAGAGGAGGCAGCAGCAAGCTCCACCAAAGCAGCATGACGATGGCTCTGTCTAACAGCCAAATAACTCGTATCCTGTACAATGCTACAGAATTAGGCATTTGTAGAATCCAGTGCTGAATTCTTTGACTAGGTTATCAATATTATTTGAACACATTGCAACATTGGAACACACTTGTATTCATTTCTCCAGCACTTAAAAATTACCTGTGAAGCATTTTGACAACCAGATGCTTCCTAAAAACAATCATATAGGTTAAACATCTATAATCAACAGATACCTCAGTGGAACATATTGAGGTTGATTTGGCAGGAACCATTTTGACCATGTTGCGACAATTTTATGCCACGCCACGGCAATTTTTGTTTTATATTATGCACCAAGTGTGTGCGGTGATGCGTCAGTGATGGTATAAATGCGCCAACTATGTCATTGAGGCTGACGTCAAATATCACCTTATTCTCTTTATGTTCTAGTAACAAGACATGATATGTCTTGGTTATACAATGCATGAGGGCTAATTACAATTCGTGGGATGATATCCTACATATATCACTAGTTGGTCCCATTACCAGTGATGCTGTTCTTTCCCTCTCCTCAACTACACCAGCCTCTTCTTGTGTCTATTTACAGGTTGATCACCCACTTGGGAATGATATCCAGCACACATGCTCTCTCATTTTGTTCCGAAGTCACAAAATTAGTAGTCCATCAATAGTTATTCTGTGGATTTGATGTAGTCAAATAATTTTTGAAGGCCCATCATGTGAAGGAATTTCCCATCAATAAATGGAAATGACAGCTCAGTCATTTTGATATTGTGGCATGTTTTCTGATGTGAACGTGAAAGTGATAGATTGTATCTTGTACTTCAATTTTTTTAAACCTGATCACGACCTTGCCTTGAGTGCCACGTAAGCTGCACCCATATTGACGTGTCCTTTCTCAGCAACCATCTTAGCTGGCACTGGATCTCTCTGATCTCCTTGCTGACCATGTTGATATTTTTTGGCATGATAGGCTCAATGTAACTGCCATGGTGGTCCTGTCTACAAATTTAGTGAAGCTTCACAGATGTGCCAGATGTTGATCTTTAACTATTAACTCAAATACTGCGAATACTTTCGGCAGGAATTGGTCTACTTCTTGGCCTTCTCATACCTAGTCTCCACCAGTCCATGATCACAGTCTTAACATTGCACGACGTCGCTACCAATCTCTTTCTTTTTGCCTTCACTTGGTCGTGAGGGTCTTCAGACTCATGTGTCAAATCTGTTCGGCGTGTTAACTTGAATAATTTGTCCAAGCCAACCCCACAATTATAGCACACCATTTTATGAGAGCTTCGAACTTTGCGAAGCTGGATCTACTTAGACGTCCCACTTTGAAGCCTCGATTCCCCTTTCCGTCGCGCTCCTTGTTGTTTCGGCCTTGCCAAGTTCTCTAAGTAGCTCCCGAGCACTATCTGTTACGAATGCCATCTCCGTTCTAGACCTGTTCGACTGAATAAATCGTAAAGCAGAAGCTCGCTCAGTCTTTCAACTCCTCAGTTATGTATGATGGGATCTCTCTATAGAGGATCCCTCGCTCTTCCAATCATTTTTGTATGTAAAAAGCACCGATGATGATACCCAGGCAACTGGAGTGGCGAGCAACGCGCTCTGACTATTTCAGCTAGAGGCCTTCCTCACGAGATCACCCCGTTCACATCGTGACGTTGATGCAGCACAGGAGGTCCCTCGTCATGCGTTCCACTCCCTCCCCCTTCCCGGTGATCCCCCACTCAGGACCCTCCTCCCCCCCCTCCTTCCCCTCTCCCTCCCCCACGTGCCTCAACTGCGACCACCTCTTGCACCCTTCCCTCGACCCGCCCTGGACCCACTCGTTGTACCCGTCGATCACCGCGATCCACGCCGCGCTCCCCTCGAAATCCACGTCGTGATATCCCCCCAACGGCTCCCCGTCGGCGCCCATGGGGCACACGGCCGCGTACGGGCAGACGTCCCTCGTCATCCCGTCCGGATGGGGAGTCGAGCGACAGAACGCCAGGGCGTCGCGGTAGGACGTCCCCCTCCACCCCGTGGTGCGATCGTAGGGCACAGGACGATACTGGGCGACGGCGGCGGAGTAGGGGTCGGGCGTGGGATCCCGGTCGGCCGCGTCGGCGACGACGGCGGCGGACGAGGCGGCTGCAGCCGGGAAGGCGTCGCCGCGAAGCACGTCCTCCTCTTCGTCCTCCTCCTCCTCCTCGTCCTCCTCCTCCTCCTCCTCCTCCTCCTCCTCCTTCGCACTCTTGCTCCCGCGGGCGTCGACGTCCGTCGTCGCGACTTGGAAGGAGTCGGTCGCGAAACCGTCCCGCTCGTCGTCGTCGTCGTCGTCGTCGTCGAGGAACTTGGCGAAGGCCTCCTCCCACTTCTTCTCCCACTCCGGCTCCTCCTCGACGGTGGGCTCCGAGGTCCACAGCTGCTGCAAGTCTTGCTTCAGGGCCCACTCTCCACCTTCCTCTCTCTCGTCCCATTCATCATCCCCGTGAGACCCCAAGTACGCCTCGTAGGCCTCTCCGTTGGACTCTGCCGGACCCTCCTTCGGCTCATACGCATGCCCTCCTGCATCCTCCACACGTGCCTCGTAGGCCTCCCCGTCCGACGCTCCCTCCTCCTCGTGGCCTTGCCCCTCGTCGTCTCGATCCTCCTCCGCGTCTAGTCCCAGGCCCTCTGCGAGGACGTCCGATTCCACCGCCTGTGCGGTCGCCGCCAGAGCGTCGGCGACGAGGGCGGCGGCGGGCGTCCGGCGATCCGCCTCGCCTTCGCTCGGGACGGCGTCGCGAGGCGCGACTTCGCTCGCCTTCCCGATAGAAACGTAGGCGCCCCCGACGTACTTCCCGTGCGCCTCGCGCTCGGCGCCTTCCTCCGCCGCCTCCCCTCGCTCGTCCTTCGATGCTTGCTCCGTTTGGACGGAGGCGATGCTCGACGAGAGCCCGGGCAAGCCCCCGAATCCCACCCCGTAAGACTTCGCACCCTGCTTCATGGCAGCCTGCTCCTCCTCGATCTCTGCTTCGAGATGGCTCACTTCCGCTTTCTCCATCCTCGTCCTCCGGAACGCCACAGCGCCGATCGAGAGGGCGACGAGGGCGGCCGCCGCCGCGAACAAGACGACGCCGCGCTTGGCCCTGGGGGAAATCCGACGGTACCTCCGGCGAGGACGGCGGGACGGTCCGTCGAGCAGCGCCCCGCTCTCCGAGCACGACGGGCTCGAGTACGGGCTCGACGACGGCCCGAAGTCGTCGCGATCGTGCCAGAGGAGCTCCTCCGGATCGGCGGGGGGGGACGGCGGATCGGGCAAAGCGTACGGCGATTCGTCGCAGTCGCAAGGGACGCCCTCCTCGGCCTCCGCGAGGGATCGATGGTCGTCGTACTTCTCCCGGACGTCGCCCCGCGCCAGCTCCACGCTGGCGAGGAGCGCCTCCGTCGCCATCGGACCGGTCGCCCTCGTCCCGTCGTCGGAACCGGACGACGATCCGGGCGACGACGAAGAAGAAGACGAAGACGAGGAAGAGACCTCGGAGGAGGCGAGCTCGGTGTCCGCGACGGCGTCCTCGGCGTGCAATTCGGACAGGAAGGCGCGGTAGTCCGACATGATCGAGGCGGTCTTGGCGGTGACTTGCGCGGGCGAGGGGACGCGCCGGGCCGACGCCTTCCCGCCCTCGCCCTCGCGCTGCGAGGACTTGGTCCGACGCGGCGGAGGGCGGAAGGACGAGCGGGAGGAGCGAGGAGGGGAGGGGTCCGGCGAGGAGGGGGGAGGTCCTCCGCCGCCCACCCCGTACCGCTCCAGATCGCGGAGCTCGTCGTCGAGCCGGGCCCCGAACGAGTTCAGGGTGGCGTAGATCCGCTCTCCGGCCGGATCGCCGCCGCCGCGGTGGTCGTCGAGCAAGTCCGACGCGCCGTTGGGCGTGCGGAGGAACGGGTCGTCGTCCTTCATTCGGGCGTGCGTTTTCGTTCGGTGTGCGACCCTTCGGATTCTTCTCGACGTGCTCTGGATAGTAGTGGCGCGTTCTTGTTCGCGCCGTTCCCTTCGAACGCGGTGTGTGAAAAACGAACGAAATGATCGCCGGTCTGTGTCAATGCACGAGAGCGCGCATCCTGGGGGTCGGCTTCGGGTTGTCGTGCCTTCGCGGTCCTATCCGTGCGACATGACGAAGGAGAGGCGCCCCCGGGTGCAGGAGGCGAACGTCGACGACGCCGACGCCGACATCGACGAGACGGCAAGAATGGGGTCGCCTCTCGCACAAAAGAGCCATCGATTGGCGCAGGTTGCAGTCGGCATACCTTCGTAGCATGTACTCGGCATCGGCATCGGCGGAGGGGAGAGGGCACCCGGCAGAGAGGCCAAGCGAGTCTGTTGTGGTAGATTCAAACAATCCTACAATACTATTCCGATGTATGTTGAGTAGATTACTGCCTCATGATACTGCTGTACTTTCCGTTCAAACCCTCAGTACAATGAATATTGGTTCCAGCGGACGATCATTGCAAAGCCTGTAACCGATTCCCACGTACCAAAATGCTACACTGATACTGCCCGAGAAATAATACTAATTCCAATGCCGGAAGGTGTGGAAGCGGTTGCAACCATTGCATCCACCAAACCTTTTGTCTATCTTATCTTGAACCCAAAGCCCTCCCATTGGCCAGGCTGCAATGTCTCTCCCACAACATGATGTGGGTTGTCCGACGCCCGACGGACCCCTCGTGCCAGGGGCGACGACCTAATGGTTGTTCGATTGGGAGGAGGTTCCGGCCAATGCGTTCGCTTCCGCCGTCGTTGTTGTGGTTCGTCACTGCGCCGATCCTAGTCTCTCGCCTTGACGTCAGATAACTTGAAAAGGCACGCCAAAACTCAACATAACCACAACCATAGCCAACATTTCATCACTAACTCTTCCAGCTTCACTGCTGCTCCGCTCGACATGTTATCGGAATCTTGTTATGTTACAAGATGCATCTGCAACAAGTACGCACGACGCATGGAGGAGGTGTATGGTCATGCTGTCATGTACGTAATCAGATTCTTTATGGAGTCACGGTTTAATAACAAGGAATCACAGCCAAAGACTCACATAGTCACACTGTCATTTTATATTTGAGGTCTGCACGCCTCGTGCACACACCCCACGTGTTATGCTGGGCGAAGCTGCCCGGAACGAGCACCCTCCTCCCCGCGCCGCAGCGGCTGGGCCGCTCACCAACGCCCAGTGCGAAAGGGAGCATGGTGCGACCATTCCCTCCCCATTCCACCTTGGAAGCAGCACCATCACCAACCCCCCGACCTTCGTACGCACCCGCCACCATGTCGTCCTCCGCCAACACCGTCAAAGCCTCCTCCAAAGGGGGGAGCAAAGCAAAACCCACCGCTGGCAAGGGCACCGCCGGCCGCGGGGGCGGCGGCCAGGGCCGCGGCGGCGCCGGCCAAGGCCGCGGGGGCCGCGGCGATGGAGATCGGGACGACCGCGTCCACGACACGCACGTTGACGTCGAGGACGGCAAAGCCACCGACGACAAGGGCGAAAAACCTCCCGCAACCGAGTGGGGGCCCGGCCTTGGCCTCGACGAGATCTTCGCCGCTCTCACGCCGACACGTCGGGCGGCGGCCCTCCGCATCATGGGGCTCGCGCCCGCCAGCGAGCCCGCCCCTCCCACGGGCACCGACGACGTGACGCCGCGCAAAGGCCTCGACGACGCCATCCCCCAAGGGGAGGGGGGGAGCAACACCGCCAGCGCCGCCGCCAAGGGGGACGCCACCATGGCCGACGGCGACTCAGGGGGAGACGGAATCCGTCGCAACCTCTTCGGGGACACCGACGCGACGAACGGAAAAATCCCCGCCGCGGCAGGGGATGGGGGCTTTGGCCTCAAGCAGCCCCCGAAACCGCAGCGCGAGGGAGCACAGGCGCACAACTTCTTCGCCCCCCTGGCAGAGGAGGAGATGCCCGGCGCGCCCGATGCGGGAAAAGCGCAGGGCAACGTCGTCGAGGACGAGGACATGGAGGACGAAGGGGATTGGATCAAAGCCCCCGCGGCCAGCAACGCGGGGAAGCGCAACCAGAACGAGGGGGCGTGGTGGTCGGCCAGCAGGCAGGCTTTCGGCGAAAAGGAGAGCGAACGCAGGGCAAATCAGCGCGACCTCGACGCGCAATCCAAGCGGGTCGAGGAGGGCCGGGGGGAGTACAACAGACCCCACATCGTCGTGAAATGGAAGATGGCGAGCGACCTGGGGAAACAGTCGGTAGACTACGACGCCAACGACGCGTCCAAGAGGGAGGCCGCGGCGAAAGGGCTCATCGCCATTGCCAAGCTCCCCTTCTCAATCGACATCCTGGGCACCCCCATGCTCAAGAATGAGCTGAGGCTTGCGGGAGTGTTGTCCGTGCTTGGACACTTCGTCCTCTCCCCGGCCTCCACGCGTGGAGAGCAAGGAACCTTCCCCAGCGAGCAAATGGCCCAGCTGGAGAACACCCTCCTCCGCGTCTGCCAGTCGGCGGGGACGTACCGCACCATGCCGGAACTCCCCCCCATCGGGAGGCAGATGACCTTCTCGTTCACGGC
Organism: Thalassiosira exigua; assembly: GCA_036939895.1. Taxonomy (NCBI): domain Eukaryota; phylum Bacillariophyta; class Thalassiosirophyceae; order Thalassiosirales; family Thalassiosiraceae; genus Thalassiosira; species Thalassiosira exigua. The sequence continues at coordinate 10,047 of JALLPA010000520.1, forward strand.
GGTCAACGATCGATCAGAGCGGGTGCGGTTCCTCATAACTGGGTTGCCGCCCCATGTCATCCTCAGCGACGGGGTGGATGACGTCGCAACTCTCCGCGCGTTGGCAGTCGACGTGCTGTGCGCGGCGAAGCGGGCGTACCGCCTGCGGGGGAAGGGGATCCCCGACGGCCTGTGCAACCTCACCAACAGGCACGTCATCAACGCATGCATGGCAGGACGGCAGGTGCGCCGAGGGAAGGGCGAAAAGAACGTCCTAGGATTGGCGTTTGGGGTCAACCACCCGCGCAGTGAACCCCTCTACAACGCCCTCAACGCGCTCTGCGTCACGGGCGGGGCGGTCCTCCAGCTCGGGGGGAACATGGTACGCGTCAAACTGCTGGCATTTGGCAAGGACGTGAAGCAGGAGGACGCGGATGCAAATTTGGTCGCGGCGATCAAAGGCAACGAGGACGCTGGGAAAGATGAGGGGAACCGGCAGCTCCGGGTCATCAGCGGGATCCGCCTCGGCGGCGCCGCCCTAGCCAACCGCACTCTCTACGAGGGGCTCGCGGCGTCAATCCCCCACTGCCGCGGCCTCTTCCCAGTCCTCCGCAACGGGCGCGAGGCTCCGAACTTCACCGCGATCCTCACAGGAGGAAGCGCGACGGCCTTCGTGACGCCAGCATCGATCCAGGCCGCCCTGATCCAGTTGGAGCCGGACGTTGCCCCGCCCGCTCAGGAGGACTTCGGACCCTCCCCAGCCCTGAGCCACCACGAAAGGGGGTCGCAAAGAGAGGGACGCAGCGCAACAGCGAGCGGAAGCGGAGACCGTGGCCGCCGCTCAGGCAAGAAGAACCGCCGGGGAAAGGAGCCGAAGGACCTGCGCTCGCGCACCACGAGCCTGCTCTCTGGACTCCGCCCCTCCTGCAAATTCAATGTCCGCCCGAACCCGAAGGGGGGCATAGCGGAGGCCACCATCGAGGAGGGGGACTTCGACAGGGACAACATGCGGGAGCAATCGGAGCGGGTATCCTGGAACTTCCAGCAATCCTTCCCGCTCGAGATCGAGGCGTTCATGTATTTTAGGGAGTTCCACCCTTGGTGCACGACGTACGCGCACATCACCTTCATGCAGGAGAACTGCCCGGAGGGGACATCGAACGTAAACACCCCCTCCCCCAAGCTGCGGAAGCTGATCGGCGACGTACAAAGAGCGCGTCTGCGGGCAACCCTCCAAGAATGGAGGGCACCGATCTCAACTGACCCCCGCATTGCGGCGCTCCGTGCCAGAGCGACGGCGCGGATGCAGAATCTGGGGCTGCGGATAGAAGACTCCTACGACTTTTACAGCGACGCCGCCCGGCCCTTCCAACCAGGTGGCGCGGATTCTAGGCCAGCTCCGACCCCCCAGTCGGAAAGCGAGGACGCCACCACGGACGCGACGGCAACAGGCGAGCAGAGCGCAACAGACGGGTCCATGGCCGACCAAGACGTCGATGTGGGCGGCGGGGAAGACGATGCTATCAGCGCGCTCGAGGAAATGTCGGTCTCCAACGAACAGCGTGCTTCGGCCAAGCGCATGCGGGGCTCCCCCTCACGGGCAGCGGGAGCGCCGCCACCGCAGAGGATCATCGCCTTTCAGGTCCCTGCAGCGATGTCGAACGTCGAGGCGTCGAGTCACCTCGCAGCGGCATGTGACGCGGCCGGGGTGCCGAGATCGGCCATCAAATCGTGCCGGACCCAATCCGTCCTACGCGACAACACCGCCAAGGAGATCTACGTGGCAGCGAGCCCGGGGGCGGCGGCGACCGCGCTGGAAGCGAGCATCAGAAGCTTGCTCCCAAGCTCTTTTCCAACTGAAGTCGCCATGCTCCCTCCCAACCCCGTCGGAATCGGCAGCCTTGACTTCAGGGAGGCGCAGGAGGGAGAGACGTTCCCCCTCTGCTGTAGGGTCACGACGTGCCCCCACCACTACAACGGGCAGCAGGTCTTTGCCAACAACACCGATGGCGAGGCAGCCGCCGAGGCGCACGGAGTCAGCTTCCACCCCGAGCTCTTCCAGGGGTTGGACGACGCAACACTCGGCCGGATCGGATGGTACAAGTGCGTGCCAACATGCGGGGCGCTCTTCCTTGGCGCAGCGAGGCTGAAGGCGCACCGGGAGGGATGCGCGGAAGCGGCAGCCCGAGCGGAGGCAGCCCGAGCGGAGGCAGCGACGGTCAGCCCAGCCTCCCTTGACCCCTACACCCCCATGCGTCAACGGTGTCCACCGGCCAGGATGCTAGACTTCGAGGCAGCCATCGCGAATGGCGTCTCTCCGCCCGAGCTCGCCACCAAGGTCCTCACTTGGATAGGCGAAGAGATGGGCGCCGTGGGCATCCAAGCGCAACCATGAATAGGTTGCGCTGCCCTATCCGCGGATGTGATTTAGGCGACGGGCATTCGCGGGTCCTGGGATCTCCCTCCGTCGTCAAGCGCCACCTGGAGGACGACCTGCACGGGTCGTCCTTCCACCTGGCAGACATGGCCGTCTGCCAGGAGGTGGGCATCTACTCCTGCACCTTGAGTGATTGCCCCACCGCACCGAAGCGGTTCTTCACCTCCAAAGCTCAGCTGGACCGCCACAACTCCGAGCACCACCCCACATTCAACACCACACCCGCCGCAACCTCACCTCCGATCACCTTCCCATTTGCGCCAGCCGCTGAGCCAAATGGCACACCAGCATCGTTTCGGCCGGACGTCTCCACCTCCTCGCTTGCCGCAATCTGCAACGCGACCATCCTCCCGTACATCGGCTCGGGCTCAATCCGAAGCAAGTGGGCCGAGGGGTTGGCCTTCATTCCATCGGTGTACTCCCATGACCCCCCCAGTTTCCGATCCACCTTCAAGCGCAAGCTCAACCGCAAGAATGGGCGCCGGTTCACCAGACTTCATGCGGCCATCATCTCCGCCATCGTCCAAGCCACCGACGCCCTCGGCCACGACGGAAGCGCCAGCCCCTCAGGCGAGACGCCGGCACAGGTATGGTGGCTGCTCATCCACCTCGAAATGCTTCTCCTCGCACCGGCCACGAAGCGCCAGCGGGGGGGGCTTAGCATCAACAAGTGCATCCAACAGCGGATGCTGGACCTTGCCTCGGGGGACATCCAACCCCTCCTCGAAGGCGCCGCCAAGGTCTCCAGCTGGAGAAGTGCCTCCGACCGCCCCGCCCGTCCTGACAACCGAGCTGCCCAGGCAGCAGCCGACTCCGACAACTACCGCACGGCCAAGGCGCGGGTGTGCAACGTGGCCGCAGTCGCCCCCATCAATGACTCCAACATCGCCACCGTCAAAAAGCTCATCCCCCCGCCCCTCCCTTCGCTCGGCCGCGAGGAGCCCACCATCTCCACCCACCAAACCTACCACCTCCCCGGCGACATCTGCGCCACGATCCGCAAGGCCCCGCGCACAACGGCGGGAGGACTCCAATGCGACACCATCGATGCCTTCGTCGACCTCGTCAAGTGTGAGGACGAAGCCATCGATGCCAACCTCCGTCGGCTCTTCGACTTCATCTACCGAGGGCAAGTCCCTCAGGCGGTCCAGCACTACTTCTCCGACGGGTACCTCTTCTGCCTCTTCAAGGACCCGGACAACCCAGCCAAGCTCCGGCCGATCCAAATCCCCTCCGCCCTGCGTCGCATCATCGCATCCCACGTCTGCACCCACGGACGGAGCCGTTTCGCCATGGACCTCCTCCCCTACAACTTTGCTGTCGGTGTCAAGGGCGGGATGAACTTCGTCACCAAAGCCTTCCAGCTCATCTCGGAAAAGTACATCGAGGGGCCCCAACTCCGCGATGACTGCCCGTCCAGGGCCATCGTCTTCTTCGACATTGTGAACATGTTCAGCGAGATGTCGAGAGAGGAGCTTCTCGACAGGATTGGGAAGTGCTACCCGGAGATGCTCCCGCTGGCACTCCTCCTGTACGGAGACCCGGGGCAGGTCCACTTTCGATGGGAGGATGGGACCTGGCGGCACCTCAGCGTGCTCGAGGGGCTTGCTCAAGGATGCCCCCTGTCGGGCCTCTTCGCCGCCCTCGTGCTCAACGAGATCGTCAAGCCAGTCGACGAAATGCTCAAGGCGCGAGCAGCGGCAAGGCTGGCCGACAACGATGGAGGGGACGACGACCACGGGGGCGTCACCCACTTTGGCGGATGGGTCGACGACCTCAGCGCCGGAGTCCCGCTCGAGGATCTCGAGTTCTGCTGCGAGGAAATGGCGAAGGCGGGCGGACCGCGCGGCGGCGTCTTCAACACGTTCAAAACCCGAATCCAAACATCATGCGACGGGGAGAGCATCCACGAAACACTCCGGGAGAGGGACCCGGAACTCGCGCTTTCGGTGGCGAGAACAATTGCCAAGTTCTCGCAGCGGCCCTACGAGGGGATTGGGCCTGCCACGGAGCCGGTGGAGCTGGTGGAAGGGAACCGGCTGCTGGGCAGCCCCGTCGGCTCGCCCGAGTTCGCCGAGGACTTCTGCCACGGCGTCGCGGAGGCAGCGATGAAGGAAGCCGCCCAGCTCACTGCCCACGTGCCCGACCTGCAGACGAGGCTCCGCCTCTTCACGCAGTGCACTCTCCAAAAGCTGCCCTACCTGCTGGGCAACGACATCATGTTCCACATGCCGCTCGGGGACACCGAGCGCTTCGACCCCGCCCACTGGATGGAATGGAAGGGGCCGCTTGTGGACGCTGTCAACCGTCAAATCACGGGCTTCCTGGAGTCCCTCCTGGGCGTCGACGAGATCCCGGCCCTCGCCCTCCAAATCTGCCAGCTGGAGCTCCGGAGCGGAGGCCTCGGTATGGTTGCGCCGGCGGCGAGGGCAGCACCGGATTTCTGCATCGGCATGGCCCAGGCCATCAGGCAAGCGCGGGAGGGTTTCAAGTTCGGCCGAGGGATCGAGCCAGTCAAGGTGCACCAGCCCCTGGCGGACCTCTTCTCCCTCGCCACCAACCCCACCTCCCGCTATCTGGCCCGTTACAAGGAACTGGTCCCACACATCGCTGCAGCGGCTTGCTCGCCGCAGACTCCCCCCGAGGAGCGGGTGGCGCACTTCACTTACTCCCTCTCCCCCCACAGCGCACGGTCCCGGCTCAAAGACTTCTGCGGACGAGCCAAGCGAGCCGTCCTCTTCGAAACGGCCCTCCGCGACTGGCCAGACCACGTCCACCACCTCCCGAGCATGCTCGTCCCGCAGACTTCCTACCCCCTCATCAACATGTCCCGCAGTGTCAAGTCCCACCGCATCCAAAACGACTTGCTCGCCATCGCCATCCGGCGAAAGCTCCGTCTCCCAGTCTTCGACCCGGCTGC
>JALLPA010000521.1:0-14509 GCA_036939895.1 Thalassiosira exigua
GACGACGACCGGCGGCGCGGAACTTTTTTTTTTTCGCGAGGCGCGGGGACGCGACGGAACCGGCGGGACTCGACGGGGGACCGAAGCCCTCTCGTTCGATCCTCGGAGAGCGAAGCGTCGGCTAGGGGGGGAGGGGGGGGATCGCGATTCGAGCTCGCTGCGATTCATTTTTCGAATCGGGATCCAGGAGGGGGGGGGGGGAAGGGGGAACGAGGGGCGATGCCCTCGCGGCAGGGTGTGGGAAGCCGCGGGCCCTCCCGGGATCTAATCCCGGGTGGTCGCGGAAGGCTTCGTCCCGCTAATTTCGTTTAGAAATTTGGAGATCGGAGCGTCCGGTGCGGCGCGGCCCAAAAGCAACGAAAGCCCAGAGGATCGGACTCCTTCGTTTTTGGGATGTCTGGGTTATCTCTGGAGCTCCATTGGGGAGCTGAGGGCCTCCCCTCCGTCGGCTCGAAGCTTCGTCGCGGCGCTTTTCGACGAACTTCGCGATTGAGATCTCTCAAACGTGGGGCGGGGGGCGGGGGCACACGCTCTGGGCCGAGCCCTCGGGCGACAATGCGAGGGGTCGGGCGCAAGCAGGGGGGGACGTGGGTCCGTCGGTTTTTCATTCCCGTTTGAAATTGTTAGGAAAAGAGAGAGAGACGCTCGGGCCATCACTCTCTCTCGTGCATCCGCTCGGCCCCGCTGGCGATGCGTTGGGTTCTCCCAGAGATCCTCGGGCGCTCGAGGTGCACGGTCCAAGAAAGCCACGGGGCGTAGCCGTGGGAATCGCGAACCCTACATCCTCGCTCCATCATAGCGCGTTGTCGAGGCATACTTTTCGATGAAAGAGGCTGCATTTTTGCTCGTTGCGTCGTCCGTCGAGAGGTCCGCGCGGCGACGCTCCGTCGGAAAAGCCACGCCGCAACGCGGCGTTGCCTTGGAGCGAGAGACGAGAGGACGCGCGGTGCGATCGACCGGCGTTCTCGCGAGCGCGCCGGCGTAGGCTAGACTGGCAATTCCACAAGACCGACGCACGAGTTTCGCGGTGCGGCGCGCACCCGCGCGCCCTCTATGGACGGAGGTGTAGACGATGATGGGACCAAGTTGAGAACGAGACGACGCGCAAAAACGCTACGGTGCCGCTCGCCTCGTCTGCCCCGTTCCAGAGAGCTAGGCTTGTGCTAACCATCGTCGGAAAGAATCCCATCTCACATCTGCTATTTTGCTTCCTCCGCCGCAGTGTACGATTTTGCGAGGAGTCTCGTGTAAGGCAGTGCACGGGAAAGTTCGGGGACAGGTAGTGCGTTCGGCATTCGTGCATCGTCACGGCCACGAGAGGAGACTGAGTGAGGAGGAGGGGGCGTTCTCGTGGTGAGACCCACTCCCGCTCCTCGTCGGCGGACGGACGGCTTTCCCCACGGGAGGACGACTCAAACAACAAAAGAGAGCGGGGAAAACGGCGAACGGCGGCGACGTCAACATGTACCAGAACGCGCCGCCGCCCCAGGCCTACGGTCAGGGCTACGCCCCGCAATACGGCGGGGGAGGCGCGGGCGGCTACTACGACGGAGGGGCCGGGGCCCACCCGCCCCCCCAATACCCCGGCCAGTACGGCGCCCCCTCGCCGGTCAACGCCGCGTACCAGCGGGCCAGCGCCGCCATGGGCGGCGCCCCCTCGCCCGCCCTGGGCGAGAGCGCGGCGAGCGGGCCCGGCGGGGGAGGAGCCGGCGGCGGCGGCGGCGCGAGCGGCGGAGCGTCCGCCTCGGGCCTCATCCGCCTCGCGCTGCGCAAGCCCATGGGCATCGTGTTCGAGCCCATGACCGACCCGCACAACCCCTCCCAGCAGCGCGGGGTGCGGATCTGCGACCTGCCTAGGACGGGGGCCGCGGCCATGTCGCAGAAGTTGGAGGTGGGAGACGAATTGCTGAGCATCAACGACAAGACGATGAGCCGACTCACGTTCGACGAGATCATGGACTTCATCATCGAGGCCGACAAGGAGCGCGTGGACCTGCTGTTCCGACGGCCGGGGAAGGACAAGCTCAAGGGCGGGCCGGGGGGCGCCGCGGGGGGCGGGACCGGCGGCGCGGCGGGGGCCGGGGGCGGACCGGGAGGAGGGGGACCTCCCCTCTCGCCCATGGGATTGGGCGGGATCGGGTCGAACTCCAACTCGGTCAAGTGGATCGACGAGAAGAGCGACCAGGGGGGCAACGCCAAGCTCGCGGAGGAGGTCCGAGGAAAGGGCGGCGGGGACAAAGGAGGAGGAGGAGGAGGAGGAGGATCGTCGGACCGGGACAACAGAGGGGGAGACAACAACCGGAATCCGCGGAAGGGCTCCGGCAACCACGCCGGCGGCAAGCCCTCGGCGCGCGACGACCCCTCCGTGGACGACACGTACAACGACGGGTACACCGTCGAGAGCCAGAGCCAGTACACCATGGAGACCTACGAGGACGATCGCGGCGGCGGGCGCGGCCGGGGAGGAGGCGGCGCCAGCCAGTACACGGAGGACGCGAGCCGACACGGGGACAGGAGGGATCATCGGCGGGATCGCCACCGCGACCGTCGCGACGGCGGGAAGCCGAGCAAGGACCCGGTGGAGTCGGGCGGCTTCCTCGACCTCCTCATCGACACGCTGTGCACGTCCGTCATGGGGCGGGACGCGCGGACCATGTGCGGCGATCGGGGGAGCGAGGGGGGGGGCAAGGCCAAGTCGACGGGGTATCCCCCCGAGGACGACGAGGACTTCACCGTGGACGACGGGACCTACGCCACGTACGAGGAGCCGGGCGACGGGGACCGGCGAGGCCGGAACGGCAGGGGGGGCGGACGACGCGGCCGAGACGAGGAGTCGCTGGCCACCGAGGACGAGCAGACCTTCGTCACGTCCGAGGAGGACGGCGCGACCGCGCGGGACTCCAAGGACGCCGGAGCGGGGAAGAAGAAACCCACGCAGCAGCAGATCAAGGAGCAGCTCAAGAAGGAGAAGGAGCTGGCCAAGGCCAAAGATCGGGCCGGCGGCAAGTCCAAGTCCAAGGGCGGGCAGCCGGAGGAGGCGAACGCGGAAGTGCAGCGCGACGACGCGGACGAGGACGGGGACCCGTACCACAGCCACGGCGGCATGAGGGCCGACCCGCCGCACGCGAATCCCTCGTACGAGCAGGGATCGGCCCCGGACCCGCCCACCAAGGCGGCCTCCAGCGGCCTCCACCGGCCGTCGCCGCACCAACATCCACATCAACATCCACATCAGCACGCGCAACAACATCCGCAGCACCCGCAGGAGGTGATGGGCGGCCTGGACCAGCTCGCCGAGCAGGAGTCCGCCATCGCCTCGGTAGCCCTCCCCGTCAAGGAGCTCGAGTACGACGATCGGGTGGACTACGCCGCCGACGTCTCCGTGATGGAAAGTTTGGGGGGACCCTCGTTGCTCGTGGAACGGGCGAGGATGCAGCAGGCGGAGGCGGCCGGCGCGCAGGCGCCGTCGGCGGATCACCACCACCACGGCGGCGCGGGGGGAGCCCCCTCCTTCGAGGGATTGGATCGACGAGATCCCGAGCTCGCGGAGCTCGTGGCCGTCCACGGCTCCGGCTTCCCCCCCGAACCGGGCATGACGCGGGAGGAGACGGCGTTCCGGGACCCGTACAAATTCTACGAGCACGCGGTCTGCGCCCTGCTGCGGGAGAACGAGCCGGAGAAGGTCCGGCTGCTGGGGAAGCTCATGGCCAAGTACCGAGGACGGGAACGGCACTTGATCAACAAGCTCAGCGCGCGGTACAACAAGGATCGGCAGGAGGACGGCGGCGGCGGCGGCGGAGGCGGCGGGTCGCCAAAGGCGGCGGGAGCCAACGGGGCGGGGATCCAGGGCGCCGGCTCGGCGGACGGCGGCGCGGCGGCCGCGGGGGGCGCCATGCCCTCCGGCATGTCCGGGATGGAGCGCATCCACGAGGGCGGGGAGGACGAGGAGGCCGGATCGTCCGTCCTCAACGACCCGAGCCGCGCGAACGTCCAGGCCATCGAGGCGGCGATGAAGAAGATGGAGGACGGCGGGGGAGGCGGCGCGGGCGAGAAGCGGGGCGCGTCCAGGGAGGGCGGCGGGCCGGGGCCGGGGCCGAGGCCGGGGGCCAAGTCCGGCGACGACGGGTGGCCCCCCGCCATGTCGGACCCGTGGGGCACCGGAGGCGGCGGCGGCGGAGGGGACGGGCAGGGCCGATCGAAGGAAGGCCGCGGAGGGGACGGCGACTTCCCGAACGCCGACGCGGACGACCGACACGACGAGGGATCTTACTCCGACGGCAGCTCCTACTCCGGCTCCGAGGGCGAGGTGGACGGGACGTCGCCCGCCATCATCGCTCAGGTGTCGGAATTGTTGAACTACGTGTACGGCAAGACCTCGGTCGCGGGCCAGATCGATCGCGTGTCCACGATCATGCGCGCCTACGAGGGACGGGAAGCCGTCCTGCTGGAGCTCCTGGAGACGAAGGCTCTGATCAAGGCGAACGCCGACTCGAACGGTCGGGACGCGGCCGAGCTCCCCGTGAGCTTGCGCAACGCGCCAGGATTGAACGGCGCCGCCCACGCCGGCGGGGGAGGGCCGGGTCCGGCCGGCGGCCCGACCCCTCCGGCGAAGCCGACCGTGGCCCAGACCCCCGTGTCCGTCCTCACGGCGCCGACGGTGGCCGACCACGGACCTCCGGGGGGCGCCGCGCCCGGGGCCCCCGCGCTGTCGCCGGCGTCCGCGACTTCGCCCAAGGAGGGACCCGTGTCCCCCGGCGCGACGACGCTGGGGACGCAAGGCTCGAAGAAGAAGAAGAAGGGCATCTTCGGCGGATTCTTCGGGGGAAAGAAGAAGGGAGAGAAGGGAGCGCCGACGTCTCCGGGGGGGAAGTCGCGGTCGTCGAAGAGGTCCGGGAAGAAGGGACAGGCGCTGGGCGGCGGCGGCGAGGACGATCGGTCGATTTGATGGACCCGTGGCGAGAGGGTGCGAACTCTTGTTTGGTGGACCGGTCGGGGGCGCGCCGTGCTTATGCCCGTTATGTTTCAGTACGCATGCATATTATAAAGCTGAAGGTTTGACTGTTGTAAAATGTGCCCGTCACTGGAGAAGGGGTACCGTTTGCAGCATCTTCACTTGATGACGCCGTGGGGAGGTACCCGAGCTGTACAACTCGAAAACCTGAAAGTAATCTGCAAGGAAACGAGAGTCTCAAAGCAAGGCAGGCGCAAAGCTTTATTTCCACGTCCTTGACCTCCTCACCGTTTGAACTCGTGATTGCATAATTACTTGGAAAACAAAATCGTGGCAGTCCACAGTCAATTTTGCAACGTTGTTTTGTGGCACGACCCTACATTGTTCGGAATCGATTTTTGTCTCATGTTTTAGCAAAATGGTGAAAGGTCATGCTCGGGTACTTAGCCACCTCTCAAGGTCGACGCGTCTAATCTTCTGGGAGCACCAACAATATCAAACTTGAAAATCAAACTCACAGCTTTAGGGTTTTTCCGTGGTCGATTTTGCAACATTGCTATTTCGTCGCCCAACCTAGTTTCTTTAATGGGAAAACGGCTTGTCCCATTTTTTATAGCAAAACTTGGGTCCAGCCACCTCCCAAGGTAAATGTGACTACACTGGGAACAATCAACAAACAGTAGGAACCGAAAACCATCAGTTGGAAAGTACAGTCCGCATGCCCCTTTTTGCGAAGGGGCATTGTCCCATGTCGACAGACATGTTGACTGATTGCAACAAAAATCTCGAATTCAAAACATTGAAACCCAACATGCTTCCAAAAGACTGGAGTTTGAACGATCATCTTTGAGTAGATGGAGCTCGTATGGGCTTCAAACCTACTTTGGTTTCATCAGTCTGATTGGAAAGGAAAGCCCTTGTTCGAGAGGGCAATGGGAGATCTCACAACACAAAAGACTACGAATGACGCATCACTCCTATGATATTGCCACTCTGAATTTGCTCACGTTTTCAACAAGAAACAGCAAAATGACAAAGTCACAGATTTACCGCATGGATATGTCATACGTGTGCATTTCTTAATGACACCAAAGCCCAAGACATAGACCCCAATGTTATTTGTGACAGTCGAAATACAATTTTCAATCAAAACTCCAAAACTCAGACTGCGCCAACCACAGGATGACCAAACACCCATTGAAGCATTCACCTTGTTTTCATATTCTTTGTTTTATTTACATTAATTGTCGCCATGGCTGTCTTGAGAAGTTTTTACCTGACAGGAATTTTGATATCAATTGCTTTATGCCGTAGGAATCAGTACAAATGTGGACTCATTTCGTGCATGTTTTCAGGACACTTTTCTACTAATGAGAGTTTAGCTATATCAATGCTTGGCAGCTTGACGGCATTGTTAACTAAACTAGATTGGGCGTTCTGTCTCTCCCAGATAAATGGGGCCCATCTCCATATATGAAGAAAGGATAGGTAGAAGCAGAGGTACTATCAAAACGTATTGGGAAGGGGGGCGGGTCAAGCCCCCCCCCCCCCCTAAGTCCCACCTATCCCCCTTCCACCATATTGTATGTTCTAGGGTGAAGAAAAGCGATTCTAAAGCTTGCAGCTGTTGCACCTGAAAGTCGACTGTTTGTGCACGCGTGCGCATGCATTCGTGTGCGGCAACGCACGTGCGTTTTTGATGGTGGGTGGTGTGTTGTCAGTAGGACATGAGTTGACGGTTGGAGCAGGTTGCGATACTATTTACTACTTACGTGGTCCGTGATCGTTCTTGATTGTTTTTCTCGTAATATTTTGATTATCAATCGTATCCATTCTTATGTGAGTTTGTATCAAGTTTCAGCCATTTCATGTGCTCTTTATTTTCAGTTATTGTAGGTCTATAGATAATGATCTTCCTATTATCTGACATAACTAAACTTTCATCGAACTTCTCTTGCAGCGTCAATCCAACAGCATTGAAATGAATTCCCCAAGGGCGTAGCTGTTTTATTAAACATTGAAGAGTTCCACTCGAATTGCCATGGTCAAATCAGTAGCCAAAGAAAAGGGCTCTCAGAAGAGCCCTGGAGCAAAAGCACCCACTGCAATCTGCCAGGGAATAATAGAAGCCACTGTAACAACTGTTCATGGTGATTTGATTGTTGTGTTATGATCTCTTGCAAATCATCTTGCATCATGCATTGTGTATTGTGTATTGTGTGTTGTGTGGCACGTGGCCATTGCCGACATTCTGTGCTTTGCACCTGGCTACAAAAAATAAATCCATCTCAGAAAAGATCTGACCACCAATGCCTCCCTTTGCAATCGAAGTGCCATAACTTCCCGATTATAACATTATCATACAAAAGCTACAGTGTTTGATGTAGTTTTCACTTTAAGCTTTGTTCACCTCTTGGGATTGAACTTTGATTTGCAAAGTCAGCATAAATTTTACAAACAATTACTAGCTTTGAGAGGCTTGCGATGCGAGGTGAGGTTTGTACAAAGAGCACACCAGAGCTAATAAAATGCTTTCTGATGCGCGATTGTTATTGAATTCGGTGGATCTTTATTTCCATAGTCTCTGGGCTATCTCTTTTACCTTAGCATAGCCTTTTGGATTTTCTTGGATTCCAACTTTTTCTACCTTTGTTTTTTGCCTTGCCTAGCCTTTTACCACAGCTTGATAATTCACCTTTGCCTGGTATTTTACAATGGCCTGGCTTTTCATGTTGCTGTTGCTCTCACCATTACATTTGTTAGTTTGATTTTTCGCTCTGCTCTTTCAATAACCTTAAGCATTCAGATATATGGCTTTCAAATTAGTTGAATTCAAATCACTTTTGAACATTGCATCACCAGAAAATGAAATGTATGCTGTTCGAACAGCTCTGCCATCAAATTTCTCTACTGACAAGTTCTCGCACAGCCACTACTTTGCTCTTCTAATCTCAAAAATAAATTGTCGTCTCATGTTGCATATTTTTCTCACCCATGAGGAATGCCCTTCCTTTCTTTGCCTCAGGGGCAAGTATGACCATCCGTAGGTACATGTAAAAATCAGCAAGCATTATTTTGTAGTATCAAGTACCAGGTACTTAAAAGATCTTTGTGAGCTTTACACTGTTTAATATATGCAATAAAAGATTTCTGGTCTCATGACAACGTTCCTCACTTTTGAGACAATATCTTTACTCTATATCAAGGAGTTGTAGCATTGAAACTTTATATGGTTATTTGTTGGCTAAGTGAAATTTATTGCATGTCATGCTGATCTAAACATCCCTTATTTGTTGCATTCTGTATCTCTAGTGTCACCATGCCTCTTTTTGACCTCTGTTTGACCCAAGAAAACAATACCTACCAAGCTTCTGTAGTAAAAATCTTGTTCTGTACCTACTTGCAGTCAAGACCACCCATATGTAAGTCCAGATATTGGTAAGACGCAGATGATGGTGTTGCAAAATCTTTAATGACAACTATAATGTCGATGTCACTTGTCCAAGTAATGACCAAGGAACTAATATTCTTCAAAATACAATGGCTGTTATTGCTTCATTTCATTTAAAATAAACCCTTGAGTAACATTTATAAGGTACGAGCAAAAGGGTTTTCATCCACTCATTTTCTCTCGTCAATTATATCTATTCTGACGTTGTCAATGCATTGATGCGACATGTGACAAAAGCTAGGATCTATTTTCACTATCTTCACCGGAGTCCCAAACCACCTGAGGTTCACAATTGCAACTAAATGTGGGTTGTCACAAGGCGGCACTCTATTTCACATTGTATACTATAGTAAGAAATATAATTCTTGCACCCCAGGCATCAACTTGGTGCCTTCACTCTCCTATGAACAAGAGGAGTAACCAAGGTCAGCAACGCCAAGACAAGCAAAATGACGATGGCAATCTTTATTGCAATGACATCAAACATAAAATTCAAAGAGCATCATTCCTCTTTGGTGACAAATGACAATGGCAAAGAAGATCGAACTCGAATGAACAATAGCTTTGACTTCATAAGTGCTGCCAAAGCCTGTACAAACATTGTGTGCATCTCTCTGCTCAAATATCATTGAGATACAATCCAATCTTTATATTGAAGTCTGTCCACTTCAATTTGTGCAGTTACTTATGGTAGCTAGCTGAGTTGCTCCTGTCACCTCCTACCATTTCCAATAGCTTGCATCATCATTCTCTGCATCACCACAATATCTGAATAAAGTTTGGGGTCACCCCCCACAACTGAGTCATAGGTCATTGGGGCCGGAAGACTTGTTGTAGATGAAATTGTTTTTGTTGTGGTGGTGGTCTTTCATATGTTGTGATTTTTGTCGTTTCTGTGTTCATAACAACTTCGACGTAGTGCGGAGAGCCGTTAAAATTTGAGGCGACGTGACAGGAGAGGTGATTGTTGTTGAAAATCAGCACATTGATACGATGGAGGGCTGATTTTGTGTAGCAGTGGTCACCATGTAGTTCTTAGGAGACAACTTAGATGTGGCTGGTTCTGCTGAGGAAGACTCAGTCAACTTCTCGACCAGATTGCAGCAAATCAATCCAGTCTATGCTCTGCATATGTTTGCTGTGAAGGTCAGCTGAGGGTTCAGGCATTCACTAGCTACTTTCCCAGCAGCCACTTCTGATGCCGTTGCAACCGCTTTGACGAATAAGCTTCAAGGAAAAAATCAACACCCATACCAACTATGACCGAGAAACTAAACTGCCCTAATCCATTACGGATGTTGCACTAAAACGGCAACTACGTGTCGTAATAGTGAATTAATTGGCAGCTGTGGAGATAGCTTAGAGGCTTAAGTTTCGTTGGAGGTGAATTAGGGGCACTATCACTGTTGCACTTGATTGACAATAATTACTTGATAAACATCAACATAACTTATCCAGTCCTCCATCTTTCACCTGACTCTCTTTGTCTTTGGGTTGTTGATAGTAGTAACTGCCTTTCGTAATATGCCAACTGTTACACCATCTCAATGTTTGTCCACACGATGTCGGATTTCAAATGATCTAAACACCCATTGGCACCCAAATCATTGCGCCAGTTGTGAACTCATTCTCCTCACATCCCAGACTTTATTTTTTTGAGTTGAAAATGGGACATCTCAGAAATATTCTTGCTCTAAAAGAGGCTGCTCCTCAGTCTTTTCCTCTCCCCCCACCGGAACGGGCTGCCCTTTGACTACATTTTCAGTCACCATGGTCGTTCCATCGGCACCCGTGGTTCTGGTGTAAGTTACATCGTGGGTCTGAACCGTGACAGGGCCCCGCTGGGGCGGCTCTACCGTTATTGCCGCTATCGCAGTGACAAACCACATGACTGTGGCTGCTATTGCGCACTTTGCCCCATACGCCATCGAGCAAGACGAAGGGAAGGCCAAGCTGGCGTCGGGCACCTGCTTCTGAACCATCCCGAGGAGGTTGTTATTGTGGCAGGCGTTGCTGTTCAGCAGCAGGAGGGACAGGCCCTGGAAGAGGCAGCACAGCATGTAGAGTCCGCCCCCGGCCTTGTAGGTGCCCCGGCTCGGGTAGAGGCAACCGGCCAGCAGCGCCCAGAAGGTGACGACGCCGCCGATGATCAACGTCATGGCGCTGAACGCCATCGCGCTCCTCCACTTGCTGTCGAGGTTGGTGCCATCAGGGTAGTTCAAGCACGATTCCAGTATGACCGTGCCCTGCACGGGGTTCTCGACGGCGGACCAGCCCTGGTAGTACCAGATGCCGAAGTAGAGCGTTATGGGATTTTCGCCGGTGGACGTGAAGGATATGAACTTGCAGTACACGCCCGCGAATAGGGAGAGGACGAAGGCGATGGCGGCGAGGATGCCGGGGGACATCGACGCGACGGTTGGGCGCGCCATGGTTTGGATGTTGGAAGTGCTATCTGATGTAAAAAAACAATGAGTCGGAAAACGTCATGTACCTACCTACTTAGGTTCGTACACACACGCCACGCCGGTTCGTGCTGATTGCATGATGAATGATCTTTATGTCATCAACAGGCATCTGATGTCATTTGTTCATATCGCCAAATAAAATTGTATGCGAAGAAAAATGAAAGAAAAATATGTATCGTGTCGCCAATATCTTTTTGTAGCGAACATGTATCCAATGAAAGAGTTCCTTCGTAAGCTTGAAATAAGGTAAGTAAGTTGTTCAGGCGATTCAGGTAGGTAAGTAAGTAGGTAGGTATCTTCGATCTAGAGGGGAGTTCACAGGTGTTCGCATTGTTTTGCATGCACACCTTCTCTCCTCCGCCGTCCTCATTAATCATTTCGCCATGCATGATCGATCACTAACTCTGCATCTAACGAGCGCTGCGCTCGCTGGCAACAACAAAAATTGCATGGCGGTGGCGGCATCCACCTTGACGCGTGTCGATTGGCAGCAAAAGGGACGCGTGTCGAGCAATCAATTCAAAACAAAAAAATTCTCTTGGTGATGTAATGACGACGAAGACCAAGAGGACGAATACTTTCTACGGCGATGGTGATGGCGATGGCTATGATATGGCAGCCATTTTATATGTTCATTTCATGCAATTGAATTCTTGCATAAAATCAGAACCTACTGCCTTTCAGATTGGCTTATGCATTGCATGGTAACAGATCACCCGCCGCGGACGGACTCAAAACATCAATTCAAATCATGAAGCTGTTATCTTTGGCCATGGAGCTCCTCAGAGCGGCATCGTGGAGGATAAGCAATCACGCCCACCTTGACGAACGTGGTGCGTTGCGATTTGCTGTTTGATACGACGACTCAATGATGATTCTTTCCTGCCAAAACTATGCGTAGGACCCGTCTCCGACCGGACCGATTCCCATAGACATCGTCCTCGACAGCATCGTGAAACATCTCTGGAGCGGAGAGGATACCCCGACCTTCATGGTCGTTGGGTCCTATCCCGCGGCTGTCAGCGCCAACGATCACGGCATCCACATCCCATTCAACGACATCGACGTCTCCGCCCAGGCCGCCACCCCGAATGACTCACCTTGGTGCACCGGAAAGCTGAGGGACTACGTGACGTCCACCTTCGTCAAAAACATCGTACCGGGGAGCGATGTCGTCGTGAACCTCCGCAAGGTGTGCTCATTGGACGACGCTGCTGCTGTTGATGTCCGGTACGCACTTCGCTGCGTCGTCNTGAACCTCCGCAAGGTGTGCTCATTGGACGACGCAGCGAAGTGCGTACCGGACATCAACAGCAGCAGCGTCGCCGTTTTAGTGGGTCCGAAGCGCGCGACGCTGAAAGGGAGAGACGCCGAGCTGGAGATCAAGGAATGGTGAGAGATTTCAATTTGAAGCGTCGATTTTTTCATGGAGACCCGATCCATGAGCGCACCTTGACCTCACATTAAGGGCTCAAACAGGATTGAGTTTCCGGAGTTCACCAAGTTACTCGCGTCAAAGTCCCTCGAGATCAATGATGATGGCGGCGAGGATCTCGGGGAGAGCGTCGTGCGTCTCGTTCACAAGGGACAGGTAAACATATGCAATTGATCATCCAAAAGCAACATGGTGCCACGCATCAACTTATATGCTTTTACTCGCTCACAGAAACTGAACATGGAGTACAAGCTATCCAGTGACATCAACCAGTCTATTCACGGCCTGTACATCCGTCCCGTTTACAAGGTATGGTACACGTGTCTTGACGAGCAAACATGTCAATGTGAGGATACAAACAGCGAATTTCATTGAAATAGGAGCTCTTAGACGAACTCGAAGAAGATCACAAGAATGCCATTTACGATAACTACGGCCTCGTCCCCATCCATGACGGCAAGGCCTTCATGTTCAAATGCAAAGGACACGAGCCAGCTCAGCCTCCCACCCTGGAAGCCCTCTTGGGCACAGGTTTAGACGAGAACAATCGTCGCTCGATCTCCAACCGCCGCCGCCCAAGCTCCCAGAACTGCCACCCGAGCCGCCGCCCTAGCAGCAGCGGCGGTGGTAGCAACAGCAGCCACAACTGCAATGCTTACGAGCCCATCAACGGCTATTGCTGCTCGCTTGGCTATCAGGCCGGCAGCTACTGGAAGCGCACGTGTGCTCAAGATTACTGGCTCAGCTACAGCAAGGGGCTCTGTGAGAGCGCAACTGGGAGATACATCAAGTGCGCCACCAGGGCTACTAGCGGCAGCTGCCAGAGCACCGAGTAGGCGCGAGAGCTGTACAACTTTCTTTCATATGCCCAGTCTTGATAGAGCTGACTGGAAGGAAACCAGGGGTAACTCCGAGATGAAATTGGAATGGGACCTACTCTGAGTTCTGCCCATATATAAAATAACAGCATGGCTCGAGATAATGATTTGTTGCAATCGTTGTTTTTAGTGGTATGCTTTGCTCAGTGCGGCACAGAAAGGAATTATAATCCTTGCTTCAGTTGTTGCAAACCAGACCAGGAAGCTAATTGCCAAATGAAGGAAACAAGCGAGTAAAACGGAGATAGTTTGCAAGTGGCTCCCTACAGGACATTGACACAGTCATCACTGCAATTTAGGATAGACGCCGTGTCGTGCGTTAACATCACCATCACAACACGACTCTTGACATGGATCTTCTCATTGACTCCCAAGCACCACTTGAGAAGATGCCTTTGCTTGAAAACTCAACCGATGCCCTCTTGATGTCCTATCATCTTTCTTGAATTAACTTGGCGGCATACTCATGCCAATTCTTGACCATGATTGAACTGGGAACATACAATCCAGGGTTCTGCTGAACTCACACGCATATTCTTGTGCTTGTTGAGACGATGAGCCTGGATGTCTGACGGCATTTTCTGACCTTTCACAAGAAGAATTTGGTGAATTTCTTGCTCGTATTTTTTTCACTTGGATGTTCACAGAGGGTCTTCCAGGTCGAGCATCGGTCTCGAACAGCAGAGCGGCAATAGCTACGATATTAGCCTCTCGCTTGTTTGCATAGAAGCAAGCACAGCCACAAGAACGTCTCCGTTGTAGGCAAAGAGGGCATTGCCGAATTCACCCACACACTTGATATTAATGAAATAAAGGTCGTAGAGCTTTGCCTTCGCACCCTTATACAGGAACCCATGCATCACCTCCAAATCCTAGTATTTTTCCTTGTCTGTCGGTACAGGAATGGCTGGCTTTGGGCTGCGGAACACGGTCATGTCATTGGACCAGTTGTCAGTGGCATCAGGCCTCTCTATGGCGATAAGCGTTCCTGAGGATGACGTCGGAACATATTTCTGTGAGAGTTGTTTTTCAGGAGCATACACCAATATACCAGCAGTATATATAATCACTTATGGTCCCGTTGTCTCGGAAAGGAATGACTTGTCCAAAGATGCTTCCATTTTTCTTTTTCATCAATGGGACAATCAAGAGATTATTTCCCAGTGGAGCATGCACGTCACAAAGAACAACGAGCCTGTCATATTGGGACTCGAAGTTGCCTTCGTTCCTGTTGTAATTCTTGAATTTCGCGTCGGGTGACTTGCTCGCTTTTGAATCCGAGCTCCTGAATACCTGGAAGGAGATTGTACCATTATTACCGGGTGT
>JALLPA010000522.1:0-14499 GCA_036939895.1 Thalassiosira exigua
AAATAAAATATCGATTTCGAAAGCAAGGAGGCCTACACGAGTCAAGACCCATAGCGGCGGCCCTCTAGAGAGAGCGGAATCCATGAAATGGCGGGACGGTCTGGCCGGCGATTGTCAGGCGTGCACGCGCTCCTCGCCACGCGTGCCGACGCCGACGCAAATCGTAGCCTGGGCTGGAAGCACGTTGGAAGCTGCTGCTGCTCGCTGGAAGCTACGATAGCTCGTTCCGTACATTTTTAGCTTCATAACCCGTCATGGTGGCGAAATCGGTCATTGCCGCGGCCGCATCGGCGTCACTCCTGGCAGTGGCGCCATCCGCCACTTCCGCCTTCTCGGCGCCCCCTTCCCGACGCTCCAGAAGCAGAGTCTCCGCGCTGTCCGCCCACGAAGATGGACACAGGATTCTTCCTTTCGTGGAAAATCTAACACCCCAATCGCCCGCGAACGATCCGGGCCGACGCGCCTTCCTCGCGTCGGTTGTCGCGACGACGACGTCCGCCGTAGCACTCTCGGGCGACGCGCCGTACGCATGGGCCGAGGACGGGGGGACGTCCGACTCCTTCGAGAGCATCGCCGCCCGTGCCGCGCGCGTCTCCCAGGAGGTCGTCGAGGCAGAGCGGGATCAGCAGATAGCGGACGAGGCGGCCGAGGAGCGTCGGAGAGATGTGGCACGAAAGATCCGGGAGGACACGCGCACTATATACGATTTCACGCTGCCAGTGAATGGCAAGACGCGGGAGGTGGCCGAGCTCGTAGGTCAGACGTTTGGAGACAGCCCAGGGGGGGAAAGGGGGTCAACTGAGGGTGAGGGTGAGGGAGGAACCGCTGGGACCGAGGTGGGTAGGCTGGGAACCAAAGTGAAGGCGATTCTGGTGGTGAATATTAAACAGGACGACCCCATTGCACGGAAGAACATTCCAGAATTGATTGCGTTGGCATCCAAGTGAGTCAGAAGGGTAGTTTGTCTGGCTTCTTGAAAGAGAGTCATCGTGTTTTGCTCCTACTCGAGGTGTCTATTTTTTGCGGCAACAACTTGAGAAATTGCTTACTTACAACATGAACATTCATTATTTCTCCTCAATTCAGGTTTGGTAAAGATGGAGACTTTGCTGTGATAGTATCTCCTTCCGACCAGGGTTACTATGAGCCTGACACCTCTGCTCTTATCCGGCTCAAACTCGACCAAGAGTATGGTTATGGCAAAACACCGGGAACAATTCTCACGGACAAGGTGAACCTGCTTGGAACTGGTGCACTTCCGTTATGGAGATGGTTGGAGGGCAGCTGTCGCACTCCAGCTGGTTTGGGAAAGATTCAGGTGAGCCCTACGTTTGTTATTGAGTACCGTGCTGCAACGTTACCACAATGCCGTTTATGATTGCTTTGTTTGGTATTCGTTGTACATGTGACATGTGCTTCATCACATTGACGCCTTTGCCCCCGCAAATGGAAACAGGCTAACTTCGAGAAGTTTCTGGTAGATGGCCGCACTGGTAAACCTCTCCGTAGGTATCCTCGAAAGTATCAGCCGTACGACATGGCAGACGACATCGCGGCCCTCGTTGCCGGCAAACCCTTGCCACCAGCGCAAGCCAACTTCAAAGAGGAGTGGAGGAATGCTGCGAAGGAGGCGGAGAACGATACTTACCGATTTCAGAAGGGTTTGAACTATTTTGACCAGTGATAGATTTTTCTTGTAGGGTAGATGTGTAGTGAGAGAGCCACTCAATATGCGCGAGTCAGTGCTACTCCTATACCTATGCCTTATGTCGAAACTTGTGAGGATAATGAGGACTTTGGGCGCCGTAGTTCAAGTTAAGGTGACCATTTTGTTGGCTTTTCCAAATGAGTTAGTGGAAGGTATGCGCTTGGATAGTGTTTTCTGGTGGAGTAAAAGCTGGCACACCAGTCAATTCAGCAGAAGATACCTCAATGGTCAAACAGAGGTACATGTTTGCTTCCAAATTCCAATGTATAAGAATAATCTTTGGCTAATAACTTACCCGTGACAAAATGGCATACAATCCAATTGATGCATCGACCTTTGGAAGCGATCTCTCGAGTTAGTATGGTACCTATTTACACACATCACATCGGCCAACAGAAAGTAAAGAGTGTCGGGCCTTTCCTTTCCATTAGAGTACTCCGCCAAGAGTTTGAAGCCCCTCTAACATACAGTACATCGCACTCGAAACATTAGAAGTTCACAATCCAATTCATGCACCACCCTAGAAGGAGAACTATTGCACATTGACACGCATTGAAGAGGTTAGAGGAAAAGGGTGTCTGTCCGGTGGGCACCGCCTGTCTATCAAAGTACTAAGCAAAAGGCTTGAAGCCCCTCCATGTAGTGCAACTACCTCTTTCCTGCCTTTTATCTCTAGACAAACATATGATAGCTGTGAGTGACAAAATAGACAATTTGGACAACAAATTATTCAAGACTTGGCAGGAATTCCGAGAGTAAGTAGGTACAAGTCTGTACAAGTCCTCTCCGAGCTTTGAGAGCTTTGACTCCGAGCATGACTGCTCCGCGGCACTCGAATTATTGAGTCGTCGCTGGCAAGCAACGGAGGCCGCGTTCGTACCATCCTGCCTCATATCTTTCGGGGCGACCCTTTCCCCATCGCACGAACAAAATTGGCCAACGTCCGGGACAGCTCGCGCCTCCGTCGGTAGTTCGGAAATGTTTCGTCCCGGAAATTTGGTCGAGGTCGCCGATCGGCCCCCGACTCCCGACCCATTCGATCCCCGAGGCAATTCAACCCGCACCCCCAAAAAAGTGAGGGTCGACGATATTTTTCGTCGGATTTTCGTCGCGGCATCTCATCGGGGGAAGTTCGGCCCGGTTTCAGTCCGCGCTTCCGTCGCATGCAGCATCTCTCCCATCGTGGCCCATCACTGCACAACGAGTCCGTTCTTGCTTCTCGGGGAGGCGTCGCCTCTCCCGCCAAAAATGGATCCCGGAAATGTTCGGAAATCAACATACTACTGATTCCTATGTGACAAAAACTAACTTCCCGCCAAATTCGTCCGCGCAGGAGCTGATGGCAAGAATGAAATCGCTTTGGGTCGACAAGTCGGGCAGGGCGAGACAGCGCAGCGAGGCACACGTGATGTGCGTGGCGTGGCTTCGCATTGTTCTTGTGCGCGCAACTCCCCCCAATCCCCCCCCCGCCCCGCGAAGAACACGACATCATGTTGATCCCTCGCATGCAGGCAAAACCGCGGCGGCAGCAAGCTAATCTTCCCGTCCCCGTCATCTCGACACTGCCTCTGGACTCTCTCTCGCCACAACTCTTTCGGAACTCCGTCGGCTCGGGTCGACGACGCCGCTTCAACGGGCCGCGAACCACCTGCCCTCGCCCCGACTAAAATCCAATCGGCCATAATTCCCCCAACAGTTGAACGCACAGTTCGTCGTGGCAATTTTGAATTCGAGATCGGCCATATCGACGAGATCCCACCAAGAGCTAGGTTGCACCATCAACAGCGGGTGGCAGCAACAGCAGCGGCAGTAACCTCCCCGTCCCCTGCCTCTGCCTCTGCCTCTCCCTCTCCAGCGGCGGCACCCGAGCCGACGCCGAGGATTCCCATCGCCGCTTGACACCCGTGTCGACCGCAGCTGTCGTGCGTCGCGCGCGGGGCTCAACCTATCCCACCAACCGCAACCAACCATGGAGGCCGTCGAGAACCCGCCGCCGTCGTCTCCCGCCCCCTCCGCCCCCGCCGCGACCGCGGAGGCGGAAGCGACGACGACCCTCCTCCGCGAGCCCACCCCCTCCCGTCCGCCGAAGGGGTCGTCGCCGGTGAGCCCCGGCACGCCCGCCGGCGGCGGCGGCGGAGGAGGCGAGGCCGAGGAGGAGGCGGAGGCGGAGGCGGGGGAGGAGGCGTTCGCCCCTCCCCCCTCCTCCGCGACGTCCTCCCGCACTTCTCCCCGCGCGACCTCCTCCTCCTCCGCCGGACGCGAGGCGCGGGAGGACGAGGAGGGCTTCGGCCTCCCCCCCGCCTTCCCGAGCGGGGAGGGAGGTCCTCCCAAGGCGCGGCAGCGGACGAGGCTCATGGCCGTGTCGTCTCCGATCCCGGAGGGCGAGGGCGAGGGCGCGGCCGAGGGGGGCCGCCCCGCCCCCCTCCTGGACCTGAGCAGCGAGGAGGACGACGAGGACGACGACGACGACAAGCGCCCTTCGCCCGAGAAGCAGGCGATCCATCGGATCCGACCGGGCGACGAGCCCGCCCGCAGCCCCAGCGCGGTCGAGGAGGAGAAGCGGCACAGCGACGCGATGCTCCTCGCGAGCCTGTCGGACGCGGAGCGCAGCCCCAAGACCAAGGCCGAAGAAGAGGCGGACGCATCGGCCGTCGACGTCGCCGTCGAGCGGCTGGATCGAGAGGAGGAGCGAAGGCGAAGGAAGCAGCAGCAGCGACGGGGCTCGGAAGGAGGAGGAGGGGGAGGAGGGAGGAGGACGCCCGCGGGATCGTCGTCGTCGCAAGCCCCCACCCCGCTCCGATCGAACGCGAGCGCCGTCCAGCCCGTCGTCCGGCCGTACGCGCTGCTCCCCAAGCCCGGGCCGGGATTTCCCGGCGGTCCCGGGAAGCGGGGGGGCAAGCGGGATGAGGGCCGCGACGCGCCTTCGGTCGCGGCGGCGCCCGCCCCATCCCAGAGCCCCGACAGACGAGATCCCAAGGCCACCGAGGCCAAGGCCAAGCACGACCGAGGGGGACAGCGCGAGGCCGCTGGTCAGCGGGGGGAACGGACCGCCGGCGCCCGGGAGCGACCCTCTCATCCGACGCACCGCCCCAAGGTCCGGGCGCCCCAGCCTCAGGCGGCGCATCCCGGATATCTCCACCCGGGATATCCGTACCCTCCCGGACCGTACGGCCACCCGTCCTCCGGGGGAGGACCCTACGGCGCCCCTCCTCCGAGCCGCCACCATCCGGCGTATCCCCCGGGGTATCCTTATCCCCCCGGTCCGTACGGGTACGGCGCCCCCCCTCCTCCGCCTCCGGGAGGACCTCCTACCCACGCCCCCATGGCCCACGCACCGTACCATCCCAGCTCGTCCGGGGCGGGGTATTACGCCCAGCCACCCCCAGGACCGCCTCCTCCCCCCTCGTCCTCCTCCGCCTCTCAGTCCCAAGCTCCGGGAGGGTCGAGCGCGGGCCCCGCCGCCGCCGTCGTGGCCCCGACGCCCGAGCGATGGGGGCAGTACTACTCCCCCGAGGGAGGGCAGAAGCCGGACCCTTCGTCGTCCGAGGGACGGCCGGAGCCGGTGCGCTCCGCTTCCAAGGGAGCGCCGTCGTCGTCGGGAGGAGGGTACGGAACAGGAGGAGGAGGAGGAGGAGGGTATCCCCCGCACGGCGGCCAGGTCCCGCCGTACCACCCGCTGTCCGGGGCGAGCGCCGCGTCCCACGTGGTCCCCAGCGAGGATCCCGACGCGTATCCTCCCCCTCCGGGAGGACCCTACGGCGCCCCCCCTCCCCCGGGGTATCCCCCGGAATACTACCGCGATCCGTACCCGGAAGCAGGCCCTCCCCCGGGAGTGGAAGCCTACGCCGCCGTGAGCCGAGACGAGAACTCTCCCACCCGGACGTCCCCCGCGCGATCGTCCGGATCGAGGCAGCGGGGCGAGGAGGGAGATCCCAACACCCCCCCTCGCTCCTCCTCGTCGGCGCCGCACCCGTACGATCCCTACCGCGGCGACCCCTCCTCCCAAGGCCCTCCGAGCGGAGGGTACGGCGCCCCCCCTCCGGGATACCACCCGGACACGCCGCCGGGATCGTACTCCCACTACGGCCGTCCCCCGCCTCCTCCGCCGTCGACTTCCTCCGCCTCGCGAGATCCCTACGAGCCGTACGACTACACGGCGCCGTCTCCGTCCGAGGGCCGGTACCACGTCCCCCCCTCCGTGAGCGACGAGGCCGTCGACCCGTCCCTGACCGCGCCCTCCTCCTCTGGACGTCCGTCCCCGACCCGCGCTCCGTACCACCAGTTCTCCAAGGGCGGCCGATCCGTGCACTCCGAGCCCGTGATCCTCCGGAAGAAGTTCTCGTGGCGGAACTACCCCGAGCTCGAGGAGTACCTCATCGCGAACCGGGCCGACTACCTGCATCACTCGGCGCTGAATTACACGGCCGAGCAGAAGCACTTCAACAACCGCCTGACGGAGGGCTTGTTGGAGCTCGCGGCGAAGTTGAACTACGTCTTCGACGAGGCGTGCTTCAACTTCGTCGCGGTGCGGGATCGGATTCGGTGCTACTACAAGAGCTTCGTCCAGAGCTCGAAGAAGCGGGGGGTGGTGGTGGGGTTCGGGAAGGGCGCCAAGCGGACCAAGCGCGAGGGCGGGGAGGTGCCCGAGGACGTTTGATCGGAAATGCGGCGGCCTCGAGCTTTTGTCCAATTTTTGGGAACCGCTTTTCGGCCAAGGTCGGGTGCATTTCGCAGATCCGTCTTTTACATAGCTACATGACCTATTCGGTTACTTTTAACAAAATGGTATGTTTCAAGGGATGATAGTGTCGACTGCTGTCCACAGGTCCCACTAACACTGGATGCAGATTTGTGCTTCAGAAGGAAGTGTCAGATGGGCAAGTAGCCATTGTGTCGTTCCTTGAGCTAAGCGAAGCATTAATTTGAACTTCGATAAAGGTGGCAAATGGCAAGTTACTCTCAAGTGTAACAGTACGTTTCGGCTAAAGACATGTCTCTACAACAATTCCAATTCACAACTTGAAAGATTAATGCTTTGGAACTGTCGAATCAGGAAGGAGGAGGGTTGCTCATTCTTTGATCTCAGAGAGGCACACCTGTCTTGCAACATGTGTGGTACGTGCAAGTTACCATCTCAAGCACATGAATGCAACCCCTACTGCTCCTTGAGCATATATCCCCCAAGTTCCAGATGGCTTCGCCCAGCCTTCATGGGATAACCCAGGATAACCCTAATTCCCCCTCTCACCGTATTTCCCTCTCTTCCCCGAAGGGGCTTTAGAACTTCACTAGTCCCAGTCCCTTCGTCCAGCACTATCAATACTTTGTTTTCCAGAAAATGCCATAGCATCATGCACGCCCCTGATACCTTCAGATAACTTCCCAGAAATATTTGCCCTCCCCAGCCCTCCCGCGAAAAAGCCAACTAATTCCCCCCGGTAGCCCCCGGTGTGGAGTGGGAAAATTATATTACTCGATTTTTCAACCTTTCAAGAAGATGTAAAAATAGAGTCCACCAATGCAAATAATTTTCAGGGTCCGTAACTGACTTTTGAAAGCAACTGCAAGTGCCTGAACATGATATTCAGTGAATAACAAAACAATTTAACACTCATTTCACAGCAAACCTGATTGAAAGGTAAATGCTGGTTGTGGGAGAATATTTTCTGAGTGAATATGCTCTCCCCACAATCCATAAGGCCAACCCATGGGAGCTAAAGCATTGGAATCACATTCATTGGAGGTTTATCCCTCAAGAATTGCTACAATATTGACCAGGAGGTGGCGATGAAGGCTAATCTAAGCTAATAGCCAACAGCAGCCAACCCACCAAACACAGGGAGCAGGATTGCAGGCACATGCTTCTGAAGGTGTCAGGGTGAAAGGATGTGCGTGTCCTTGCCATTGAACCATATTTTCTAGGCGTATCATGGCTATTAATGCAATTGTCAGCCATTGCCCTTGGCTCCTTTTCAGGCTCGACGACGTTTTCTTTTCTTTTTGTGCTCTTGCTCCTTGCGATTTTTGGACAAATTTCTGGATATATTTTATCTTAAAAATAGCTCTATTCACGAAGGAATACATATAATAAGTCATCACGACCAGAGCTCGAATTAGAGCTCCTCTCTTTCAGAACTCATAATTTTTTTTCTGACGACTTCCATGACGCTCCCGCTGCCATCTTTGCCATTGCTGTCCTCCCAAACGCCACCATGGGGATGCCTCAAAATTCGCCTCTATTGAAAGCCCATTGAGACGACTTGTTAGCTACGTGAGTTTCTCCAGGTGCCGCCGCGAGTGTGGCGCTTTTGGTTGCCGTGATTGCGCCATGGTGGCGGCGTTTTTATTTATTTTTGGGCGGCGGGCGGCGGACGGACGACGGTGGGCGCACGGCGGAACAACAAAAAACGGGCCCAAGCGTACCTACCATACTTACGTAAGTAGGTAACGGCATTTTTCACCACTCGGCGGGTACCTACCTATCCGGGCCAAAAGTTCTTTTGGTTTCGTGTCTACTTTTTCAAGAGTCGCCGCTGGCTGCTTTTCACTTTGCAAGGTAGCATATTCGTCACAGTTTGACCCCCCTCTTATCTTTCTTTCTCTGGGGCGCAGACCATTGGTCTCCATTGGCCTGCATTGCTTGTTTTAGTGCAAGGCATGGCATGACAGGGCCGATATGGCCAATTCTGCAGGTTCAGTTTACTAACGTGGACGTCTTTTCTCTCCGCAGTGCGCCCTTGCTTACCTTTTTGGTAATAGTTTGGAACAGGTTGAAACTTCTTCTTGTATTTATTTCGATTTGAAAGTGGATGGTTTAAAAAGTGGCGAGCGTTTTTGTACGCTGTGCGCCCACCATCCAGCAGAGGGAGTGTAGCTCCAGCGGAACTGAAGTTCAAGTGCCCTCTTGGTTATTGAGGTAGGAAGTCAAGTGGAGAGACAGGTAGGCGGGTACCCTAGCCGCTTCATCCATCTGATAGTTCACCTGGGCTCATCTGGAGTGGCTCCATGTCAATCGATCCGATGGATACCCTCCGTCCGAAAGCCGGTGAGGCTTCGACACCATCAAAAAATGACGACCACGATTCAAATCATATTATGGATGTTATCCCTCCCGACAAAGGTGACGAACCACCCACTGTATCGAGCAACTTGGCCGATGCAACCGGAGTGGATGGTACTGACGAAGCGTTGCCCACGATGTCAAATGCACACGATGTGTCTGTTGCCAATGGATCTAGTGACTCAAGGGAAGTTCCATTGGCAGACGAATCAGTCAAAGAAGAATCATTGCGCCCTACCAAGAAGCGGAAACTGGACAACTCCTCAACGGCGGGTTCATCTGATGGGATGGCTAGTGGGGTGACAACTCCTGACGAGGATGTAAACAAGAACGGTTCTACCCAAGAAACATCTGCGAGTGATATGACTCCACTCGAAGATACAAATTGTAATGGCTCTGCCCAAGAAGTACCTGTTGTCCAGAACACACCTGTCCAGGATACATCTGCCTCTGCTCAAGCAATAACTTCGACTATCCAGGAAGCACCCGTCCAGAAAACACTTGCTACTGTCCAAGTAGCACCTATCGTCAAGGATACATCGGGAGTACCTGTCCATGAAGCACCTGCCACTGTCGACAAAATACCTTCAGCTGTCGAGGAAGCACCTGTCCAGAAGCCAACCACTAATCAAGAAGTTTCAACTGCCCAAGAACCACCTAAGAACGATGCAACGAGTGTAGCGTCAACTCCCACTAAGGATGCAAACGGGGTTGTTCGAGATGTGTCTAAGACTGAACCGGATAGCGCAATGTCTACTCCCATCAAAGATGCAGCTCTGGAGGTCAAAACCCCAAGGACTTCGCCTTCTACTACATGTAGCGACGTTCATCCTTCCGTTGCTGAGATAATCAAACTCGAAGACATACCCGCAGGGCAGCCTCTGGAAATACTCACCCTTCGTGATATGACAGAGCTTGAGGCTTCTCTTCAGATTGGCGATACGTACAGTTATGACGATGATGACGGGTGGAAAGATGACTGGGGAGGGAACTTGCTGCTTTACGACAAGGACGTTATCGTAAACAAAGGGTTCCTCGAGACCCAGCCAAACGCGAAACCTACGAGGATAAAATACTGCGATTGGGTGGCGTCAAACGCACCTGGGAGCAGTGGCCTACGAGGATTGGAGCTACTACTTCGATTTGTTTACAACATGAAGGGGACTCCGGCCATGGCGAAAAAGATTCTTGCCTACTCTCTTCAAAGACCTGCGGAATCATCGCAACAGCGCCTTGAATTGATCATTGAGGCTATCCAACGGGTCTCGTATGATCCCGAGGTCCTGAAGCAAGATGGCTGGAAGATCAAGAAGGTGGCCAGCCCCGAAGAGGGCGAGTGCTTTCATATAGGTCGAAGAATTTTGTGGCAAAGGCACGAAGCAATCGTCATCGCCTTCACGACTGACGAAACGTACGGTGGTAAGATGAAACATCTATTTATCATCTCGACTTAGTAATTGTAACGACCCTCACTTTACCGCCTGTTTCGTAGGTCTTTGGAAGGCAGCTTACATTGAAGATCTCGAAACATTTGATCTCGAGGCCGGTGAATTGCAATCGGGCATCAGAAAATGGGATAACAAGCAAAAGCAGCTGAGTAAGAAGAGGAGCAAAGCCACTGCACCGCCTCCGACGACGTCTGGCAGTACACGATTCGCAGCAACCATGAATTTCAACGTAGAAGGAATTGAGAATGGAATCATCCTTGCGGTGCCCACCAGCAGGGCGGCCCAAGGGGTGCTATGGCCTGCACGTGTGAGGCACGTTGCTGAAAGCGTTACTGCGACGGGAAGCATAAGGCGAACTTCATCCAAGAACCAGATTCAAGTTGTGTTTTTAGCGCCATTTTGGAACGGGCAATCGTCAAAGGCCTCGGCTTCTGAATCAAAAGACCCATACTCCACAGGGCCCCTTTTTGAGTTCGACACCATCGAGGTTTCTGAATACACCCTCCAGCCCTTTCGTTTTGATCAAGTGTCAGTGGAAAAGGTACAGGGAAGTTTCAGATTTCTCGGATTGCCCAAGGCTGTGTTCGCACGCTATTTGGATTCTCATCGACTAGCGGTGGCCCTCAAGGCATATGCAATGAAACACATTACCACAGAACACGCTTCTCGCAGCGATGATCAAGTCCAAGCGTCAGCATCTCTAACTGAATCGCACGCCTTGTCCGTGCGCACACCCATTTTCCCTCAAGTTGCTCTGAGTGTTCCTTTTGACTTCATACTCAGCGAACTCCCACATCCGTCGGAGCTTGCATCCGCTTCCGTGACTGACACCGATGAGGACACTGAATTCGAAGCAACGATTAACATTCATGCCATCATCCTTTCTCTTTCGCCGCCCGCTTGCTTCGGGAGGAGAGATTCATCAGCCGGACAAGACAGCAGCCTGCTCACTCCCGACTACCAGAAGAGCACCATCCTTTCTCCCAATCCGACTTTCACGCCTGCCGCAAAAGTAACAACTTCACCAAATAATGGGGATGAAGACTCACTCTGGACGATCAATAAATTCGCTAGTGAATTTCTTTGTGGGCTGTTTCACACGCAGTCTTCAAGCGATAGCAATAACGTTGATGGGTTGGCTCTTATGGAACACCTCTTGACGTCCGCCGTAGCAAAGCTGAGGCACTTGTCAGGGGTGTTCAAAGAATACGGGGTTGCCAAGCAAGCAGCGGAGATGAAAAACGTGTTAGGTCAGTGTTTGATGATGAAAGGTCATGGCGAAGATGCCCTTGAATGCAGCACTCTCCCAATGGGAGTCAACAAGTCTACTGTAATTGTTGAGTGGCGCAAGGCATGTGAAAGAGTATATAAGAGAGCTGTGGGGAAGCTATCAAAAGGCATCGGGAACAACATCACTTCCGTCATCACTGACTCTCGATGCAACGGCCACATTTCTCGAAGTGGAGGATTCGAACGCCCTGTTCGGTAAGTCAGGAGTAAAGTTATTTTATCATCAAGGCAACTTGGACTGTTCATTTCTTCTCTCATCACATTATCTCCCTGTCTCGTGCAAAATGCCAGGCTCCCAGCCGCAATAAAAGGAAGTAGGCTTGCGGGCGCTGGCTCCGAACCTAATGTGCCTTTGGTCACAGAAATAGAGGAGTCGTACTTGGAAATGGCAGAGAATGATGTGATCCCGAAGGCTCATAAACAATCGTACATCCGTCGCCTCAAAAACAAGATTTCGCTCATACCACCGAATGAAACAGGAGTGCCCCTCACTGATGATAGCGATGGCGAAGGAGGAGAGGATACGATGGGTTCGCGCGGAAGCTACACTGCTGCAGTTGTTGGGGTAGCCGCGAGCCTCAAGGCTGCAGATATGGTTGTGTCGGGACAAACCGTCAATGCTTTCTGTGCAGTGCGCCCCCCCGGGCATCACGCGGGTCAGGAACTTCATTCTATGAATGCCATTTCAAACGGGTTCTGTCTTTTCAATGCAGCTGCGTGCGCTGCATTGTATGCGACAACAACCCTTGGCCAGGGCGGCCTCGGGCTTCGCCGCGTCTGCGTAATTGATTTTGATGTCCATCACGGAAATGGAACGCAAGATATCCTTTGTCCTGCATATGATCCGAGGTTTCTGTACATCAGTCTACATGCTGGTGGGTCACACATCAATGGTTATGATGACGAGGATTCGGAGGAGGAAACGTTTCGCCTCAGACTAGGAGGCAAAAAGCAAGATGGGATCTTTCCTGGCCGTTGTGGCGATGTCTCGCCCCACAAAGGCGTGCTTAACATTCCGTTGGGACAAAAGGTAACTGCCCAGGCTCTGGGGGCAGCACTTGTAAGTCAAGTCACTCCAGCTGTGGAGAAATTCTCTCCAGATTTGATCATCCTGTCTGCCGGCTTCGATGCACATGTCAACGACCCACTTGGGTTGGGGGGATTGTCCGCCGAGGACTTCCGAAGTGTGACTGAAGTGGCCTGCCAAATGGCATACAAATCCTGCAGTGGCCGCATTTTCAGCATCC
The DNA here is from genome assembly GCA_036939895.1 of Thalassiosira exigua. Lineage (NCBI taxonomy): Eukaryota > Bacillariophyta > Thalassiosirophyceae > Thalassiosirales > Thalassiosiraceae > Thalassiosira > Thalassiosira exigua. Next base: position 12,754 of record JALLPA010000522.1, read on the forward strand.
TGGAAGGAGGCTACGGAGTACCCTGCTGTCAACCTAGGGATGACCTATTCCTTCCAGATGGAATGGTAGAAGAAAAGGTATTTGACCTGGGAATGGACCTTCCTCCGTGGATGAAAGATGGACCATTCCACTTTTCTTACCGGCAAAAGCTAGACAAATGCCACGCCGAGGGGTTCCTCGAATGTGTGAAAGAGCATGTGACTGGGCTCAAGATTCACAACAAGCGAAAATAGACGAACAATAACTTGGAGGGGTTGATATTCCTTTTCGACACATGTGTACATAACTGCTAATGAAGTCCATAACAACCATGACGGATTCTGGGGGGAAAGTAATTTCACGCTGCCCATGCTCACAGCTGACAATAGGCAGGAAGAGCGTTTTGAAATGCTTCATTTTATCTGGCCCCTGATTTTTCAGGCATTTCTAGGAAATTATGTGTATAAAACTCAACATTCTTCCATTGGAGGCGAAAATACTGCACCACTTCATGTTGCATACTTTGACCTCCATGGGACTGGGGCGGGATAATCGACAGGATGGACAACCTCAATTCTAATTAATAATACTCGACACTTTGTGCATTGTTTGCAGATTGCACTCTTTGTTTAACAGCATGATTGAAAACTTGGCATGTCTTGAACGACAGTTCATAGGTGCAGGGTGATCTTTTGGGAACAAAAACTTCTAGAGGCAGTCTGTCAGCATGCAGGGCGGCCACACTGTGTACCTCTGCTCCTAGGCGGATGGAGCATCCCGATCTAAATATTCTTCCTCGGGTACGCACTGCGACCCAACCATGATCCATGATACCATGGCCCTCCCACAGGTCACCCCACCACCTCCACCCTTTCGCTATACCACCATCGGTGGTATGATCAGATGCCACAACCAACAATCACTGTCCCTACTGCTGTCACTGCTGTCCACTCAGAGAAGCTCCTCAATCCATGATGGTGCAAGAGATACAGCTGACGATGGGCAGGAGATTTGTTTGGAAATGCCTTATTTTATCTGACCCCTGCTGCAGTTCTTGGTACTGCTGAGAACTCTGCTGCAAAATTGAATTGCCTTGCGATGCATTACTAACATTCTACTCAGCTTTGACATTGATGTCCATGATCATGATTACTGATCCTTACAAACACAGCTATTAATCTGTAACTTGACACCGTGAAAAAAAGTTATTTGGGGTCGTATCAATTTCTCTAGAACAATTGTTTCCACTGCTGCCGCCGCTGTTCACTCGTAGAATCTTCATCCATCATGATGTGAGAGATATCAAACAGCATCCTTGGGCCTTGGGCATGCAATATGGCCATTTTGGTGATGATCATGGCCGAGTTTGGCAAGTTGTCCACAGTAATAGTACTAGTTAAGAACCCCATGCGGGAGAGGGCGAGTTATTAGCATGTCATTTTTTGTATCTCGATCCTCATTCACACATGTGCTTGCAACACGAGCACTTATTTTCTACCTTTCTGGCATCAAGGAGGGAATAATGTTGTCACCAACCACTGAGATGGAAGGGGCGTTAGAAAAAATACTGCTGACGAAAGCACATACATGCTCGTGTAAGAATGGGGGTGACAGTTTGTGCTTCCCTCATAATTTTTCTTGAACCTATATCTTGAAATCACATGCACATGCATGGCCAATCTCTATCTCCCACCACTGCTGACCAACTATATTGTTGGAGGAGTCCCAAAACAGTAAGACTCCCCTGGCCTCTCCGTACGTATCTAC
>JALLPA010000523.1:0-15525 GCA_036939895.1 Thalassiosira exigua
ATATAGTCCGGAAGGGATTGGTAACCTTGATTGGGTGCCGGATAGCATCTTGGGGATGCGGTGAAGCGCCAACTTAACTGACATATAATGATTCATTATAGTTTTGTGCTCGTATTATGCAACAATTGTGTTGATGAGCAATGCCAACTGGATGATGTTCATATAATCGAGAGGACAATGGGCCCACAAGATAGAATTTGGGAGAGGATATGTATTCGTAAAATTTCTATGATAAGGTAGGTATGCAACACACTGGATTTAGTTCATCGACGCATAAAAAAATGAAATTCAAAATTTAGTTATGGCTATTATTTTTCCTTCGTGTTGACCATTTCGGATCCAAGTGCCGACCGATGTATCTAGTAAAAAGTTTGGCACATCGAACAAAAAAGATCGACCGTCGACCTAATGTCGAATATTTAGTTTGACATGTCGACCTATAACTACAATGTGACGACCTTGTTATGGGACGTGTCGACTTCGTTACAAATATTCTCATTTTTGGCAAGTCGATGCCAGAAAATGGCAACCTTGCGATCAGGACACGATTAGGAATTAATATAAAAATCGAACTCATCACAAAAAAGACGTCCGTGAATTTGACTTGCATCCGACGCTTGGCGGGCGAAGAAGAAACCCCTCGTCATTTCAAGCTCCAGCTGCAGCCCCCCCCGACCCTGCGGCCCACGTGACCCAGATACAGCCGCCAGCGCTGCTAGACGCTTGGCGGGCGAAGACGAAACCCCTCGTCATTTCAAGCTCCAGCCCCCCCCGACCCTGCGGCCCACGTGACCCAGATACAGCCGCCAGCGCTGCTACCGCTGTGCCCTCAGTACCGCCCCCGCCGCCTCCTCGGCGGGGGACGTCGGGAAGTCGGAAGCCGACGTTCGGGAGCCGGGGGCGGCGGTCGCGGCTGGAGGTCGCGCAGGAGAACAGCGCGGTGAACCGCCCGTCGATGGCGCGGGATCCGTGGGAGGAGGAGGGACGGAGCCGGAGCGGCGACTCGACGACGAACTGCCGCGAGGCGAACGGGGTCTCGGAGGATAAGACAGATCGCGCCCAACACCAAACAACACCAACACACAAACCAACACCAACACAAACACACGATCGATGATGGCCATCACCATCGCGGCAATGCCGCCGTCGTCGCGCTCGGCGCCCTAGAGAGAGCGCGAATCCCTCGGACGCGGCGCCGACGCGTCGTCCCCCCCCTCTTCTTCCGGACGGATCCGCCTCGCGTCGCTCCCCCGCTCCGGCGATCGCGGGGCGGTTCGAAGGCTCGCGTCCGTTCGCCGTTTTCCGACTCGCGCGTCGCGCCGGTTCGCATTGCGGCGCCGTCTTCGGCAATGACGACGACGGCGGCGCCCTCCCCCGCCCTCGCTGCCGCCGCCGCCGCCGCCCCCCCCCACCCCGCCTCCTCCGAAGCCTCCTCCGAAGTGCCTGACCTGCGGTTCGACCGAGGACTGCGAGGAGGATCTGCCCCACAACCCCGGGGACTACTACTGCGTCCCGTGCTGGGACGCGTTCGAGAAGAAGTTTAGTCAGGAGGAGGGGGAGGAGGAGGAGCAGGAGGAAGGGCGGGAGCCGCAAGAGCCGCAGGAGCGGCAGGAACCGCAGGAGAATCAGGAGCCCGGACAAGATCGAGAGGCGTCCGAGCCGACTCTCGCGCCTCCTCCGAAGTGCCTGACCTGCGCGACGACGGAGAACTGCGAAGAGGACTGCGACAACCCCGGGGACTGGTACTGCGTGCTGTGCTGGGAGAAGTTCGGTCAGGAGGAGGAGGAGGAGTGGTAGGAGCGGGGGCAGGAGCCGCGGCGAGACCGAGAGGCCGCGGCTTCGCTCTCCGCGGCCGCGTCTTCCTCCTCGGCGACGCCCCGCGGGCTTTCCCCGGTCACTCAGGAGGAGGAGGAGGGGAGGAAGGCTCCGTCCTCGACCGCTCTTCCGTCGCCTTTGAAGGCCCCTCCGGAGACCCGGGGGACCCCTCGAGGGGACGGCGCACCGCCTCTCCTCGCCGCGCGTGGCGCGCCCACGAGTCACGGGGGCGGTCCGAGAAAGGAGAGACGAGGAGAAAAAGCGGAGGCGCCCCAGAGCCCCGGGGGCAGAAGAGAAAGACGAGGAGGAGGATCGGACCCTCCCTCGGACGCGGACGCTTTGCCCCTGAGCCACCTGCCCCTGTACTCGCCGAACCGGGGGACGACGGTCGCCGGGGGCGAGGGCGGCGCGCGGTCTCCCAAGGGAAGCGTGGGCAGCAGCGACAGCACCGAGGTGACGGAGAACCTGCGCAGGGACCGAGTCGTCGACGGTGGCGGCGGTAGGGACGAAGAGGACGCAGTCTTCGCCGAGGGAGGCGACGCGAACGACGACGAAGCGAACTCGGACGAGGGGAACGGAGCCGGCGCCCAGAACGGAGCTGATCCGAAGCACGACGCCGTCATCTTAGACAAAGGCGACGGCAAAGATGACGGAGGCAACTCGGACAAAACCGACGATGCGATCGGGAACGATGTCAGCGCCCAGGAGAGAGCCGGCCCCAAGCCCGACCCCAAGAAGGGCGGGGCCAGGTTGGAATCGCCCCGCGCGGTCAACGAAGACACGGGGGGGAGTCCCGCCGACGCGCCGGAAGTCGCGACCGCGGAGGAAGCGAAGGCCGACGAGGACGCCGAAGCGCGTCGGGAAGGCAAGCGCTGGGGGGAGGGCCGGGACGAGGACGGCGACGCGTGGATGTGCACCCAGGAGGACGCCGCCGAGTCCGGCATGAGCGGTGGCTTGGGTTTGTTGACGCAGGCCCCGTCGGATTATGACGACGACGACGACGACGACGGCGACGGCGACGGCGACGATGATGAAAAAGACGAGAGCGGCGCCAAGGACGCCGAGCTTAAGGATGCCTCGATGGAGGAAGCCGGCGAGGAGGGAGCAGGAGACCCGAGCGCGGAAAACATAGCCGACGGGGACGCGGACGCCAACGACAAGGAGGAGAAGGCCGGGGCGGCCGCCGCCGCAAACGACGACGAAGCGGCGGCCGGTCCGCGGGAGCCGATCCTCGTCGAGGAGGCCGTGGTCGACCGCGACAAGATCCCGACGCTCTCGGGCTTGACGGAGCCCTCCCAGCAGATCCCCCGAGACAAGCTCCCGAGGTTCGCGGACGCGCCGACCCTCACGGGGGCGACGGGGCAGGGGACGCCGGAGTCGCCGAGAAGGGCCGCCGCGACGCCGTCCTCGGGGAAGCCGCGCGACGAGGTTGCGAAGGCCGCGCCGGCGTCGTCCGATCGGGCCGGGATCGGCGAGGAGGAGGCCGTCGCGCCTTGCGATCGCTCGGTCGGGGAGGGGTCGTCGGCCTACCGCGGGCTCACGGAGGAGGACGAGGCCGAAGCGACGGAAGGCGCCGTCGTCGTTCTCGGCGGCCCTCCCCCGCGGTCTCCTCGGAAGTCTCTGACGACTGATGGCCATGTCGCCCAGGACGAGACTCGTGCAACGGCCGCGCCGACGTCGTGCAATCCGAGCGGGGCCGATGACAAGGAGGAAGCCGCCCCCTGCGAACGTTCGGCCGGGGAGGGATCGTCGGCCTACCGCGGGCTCACGGAGGAGGACAGAGACGAGGCGACGGACGGCGCCGCGGAGGACTTCGGAAATCGTCGCGCGCGTTCTTCTCCGACTTTGTCTCCCACCAATAATGGCGATGCCCCTCGAGATCAGGATCACCCAATGGAAAAGGACGAGCTAGTCCCTCCCGATATTAACAATGTCGCGGTCGAGTCCGGCGGAAGCTGCGTCGAGAAAGAGACCACAAAAATGGCCGTTGACGGCAGCGGTGATGGTGAGGTGCAACGAGGCGAACCTTTGCCGTCAACAACGAAGGACACCGGACGCATGGAGAAGAATGGCGACGATTCGTTGCTTGGAGGCGACGAATCTGTCCACGAGGGCACATGTGATACGCTTGGAACAGCTGGTAGCGGAGGGGGATGGTCGCTGTATGAGGGCGATACCCAGATGCTCCCCACCGCGCCGTCGCAAATTGTTGCCGCCGCTCCTTCCATCGCGATTAATGTCCGTGAGGAAGGAGAAGCGAACGCAAGAAGAGAGGGAACGAGCACTGTTGGAAAGCTAGATGCGCTGAGTGAAAATGATGCTGACGGGCGAGGCAACGCCGCCGCGCCCTCCAGCAACCAACAGAATCAACTCTCAAACAAGAATGCTGGTTCTGATGGTGGCCTCGACGTGACAGAAGAAAAGGCAACCGACAATGATGATATTCGGGCACCTACCGCAGAGACTGCCACTCTGTTGATGTCCATCAAGCACACGCCGGAAGATGGCTCCGCACTGCCCATATCGTACCCCAATGATCACCTCGTCTCATCCCCGCAGGCGTCGAAGGAATCGCCGAAGGAATCGCCGCCGCGCGAAGGGCCGTCTTTGAACGACAATTCGACGCGTAGTAAAATCTTGGAAAGGGGAGATGCCGAAGGAGGCGACGGCGAAACTCAACTGTCCCAAGATTTGCTTGCTGTGTCCCCCGTCGGGACCAAGTCCAGCCAGCAGGGAATCTCCCCTGGAAAACCGCCCTCGTTGCAGGCTGCTCAGACTGAAAACAACGTGACGACTGATCCACAGTCATTTCGGCCTGTTAACGCCGGAGGTCACATCGGAGTGAATGATGGCGAGAGACAATCTGCTAAAGGACACGATATTTCAGAAAAGTCTCAAGCTAAATCGACGCTTCCTCTTCAGAAGAAGGCTAGAGTTGATCCCAAGTGGATTTCCAGTGCTCGACATATGCACAATGCGAAGCAGAACGATGCTAGAGACAACGATCGCGGCAGCTCGCCGCGCTTGCTTTTGCCATCCTTCAAGCCCATTCCTAGCAAAAAGTCCGATGATCCCGATGGTCCTAATGCTGACGTTGCTGCTGATGTTGATGCTGCCGCTGCTGTTGCCGCTGCTGGGGATGGATCCGATGATGACTCCTGGCCACCACCCAGTTGTGGTCTAAATTACGAAGACGACCCAATCGAGAACACCCAAGATGATAATAGGGAAAGGACGTCTACATTCAAGAGGCTTTCTCGAGGAACTTCTTCTCGATCATCGTCTTCGGTCCGTCGCGATGATTCCTCTGGGAAGTTTTCCTCTCGGTCAAGTGAAAATAGGTCCAAATCGACTGGTCGCAGCAGCAGTGGGACCAAGAGCGCTATCAAGCCGAAAGTTCTCCAGTATGGATACACGAAGGGAAAGGACAACGACGACAATGCCTCGACCTCATCGTTGCCTGCATCTGAATCATCTGCCGAGGCCGAGTTCACCATCGACTACGCAGACGACTGCAACCATTTTCAACATTCTCAGACAGACCAGAGAGTGATGAGGCAGCTCCGAGAAATGGAAGGCATTGCAAATAACTTGCCCAGCGCCGAAGAGATGCAAGAGATATCATCTCGCAAGGAGTTGCTGGATGAAATAGCAGACTTGAAGAAGTCGCACGAGATATCTATCAACAAGCTGAAGCGGGAGAACGACAAGCTGAGGCGGGACAATGACAAGCTCATGGCGCAGCGAAGGAACGCTGAAGACAGCGTGCAGCAGAAGGAGAGAATAATCAAGGAGAAAAATGCTCTCCTTGATAAACAATTCAAGCTTCTCGAGCAGTTCAAAGCTAAGGTCCAGGGTGCAGCGATTGCCAATCCACCGCCCACAGCTATTCGTAAGAAAAGGAAGAAAAAGGACGACGCTAGTGATGAGGACAACGAAGAAGACGATGATATGCCTCTTTCAGCTCTGAAAAATACGTCGTCCTCGAACAAGAAGATGTATGGATCGAGGCAACGGAAAAAGGTAGCAAAGAGAGGGACAACATCCTCTTCTGAGGCGGAGGTGGAAGAAGCAGCGACATCAGCTAGCAACCATTCCTCTGGTGGTGACACCACTTCCTCAGCTAAAACGCCCCCGGTCACAAACCGGCCGACAGCGAAACGCGGGAAGAAGCCAGGAAAAGGAGGTGAAGGAATCAAAGCAACTAAACGTGGGGACTTGGATAAAAGTTGCAACAAAGCCCCATCTACCGCCGGAAAGAAAGTTGATGCGCAACAACCAAAGGGGCAACGCGCTAAATCACCTGGACGACGATATCCCGGGCATTCAATACTTCAGCTCAGCGATGATCCTTCCATGGATGATTCCAGACTCATTGGCAGTTCTAAACTTCTGACGCTTGAGTCCACCAAAACGGCAATCCTGATAGCTTGCAAATTCGTCTGCGATGATGAGCACTTCAGGAGGAATTTTTTCAAGCCGCTTTGGGATTGTTTGAAGGACCAGGGGTCCGAATCCGAATCTAATCTGAACTGGAGGTATGGAAAGACCAGCAAAAGCCTCGAGAGGGAGTGGTGTTTTGTCCCACCTAAGTCCGTCTTGGAATCCAAAGGCAAACTTGGCAAGGATTACTTTTTGTCCGAGGAGCAGGTTGTGCTGTGTGTTCTCAAGGAAGTGGAGACCATGAAACAATTGTTCGATGATGGCGCAGCAGAGGCATTCAAGACGCTTTTGCCAGTGTTGAATCGTGCAGTGGACGATAATATGGAGTATAGCGACGCCAAGTCGGGCAAAAGGTGAGCTAATGGCAATGCTTCCCTCCCATGTGACTTGGCCCTCGCTCTCACCTTGCCTCGTACATGTACATGTCATTTTCAAATAGCGCGTCTGTTCGGTACGTGTACTCTTTTGAAGTATCTTATCTTCTGTTCATACGTGATTGTTAACTTCATTGACTCTCTTTTGGTCAGTACTCGGAGGGCGGCGAAGATTCCAGACTTGTCACCACAACCAAAGAGCGGGAAAAGAAAATCGCCCCAAAACAATGGAGAAGACTCGTCTATAAAACCCAAGTCTGGAGCAAAGGGAAAGTCACCGACGAGAGCGAAAATCACACCGGAATCAAAAACGACCCCCAAAGCTAAGAAGCAAAAAACCTCAGACGGAGAGAATATTGCCTCGTTTCATACGTCCCAAACCCAAGGTGTTGAGGTGTTGCCTACTTCCTACAGCAAACGCAGTCCAGGCCAAGTTGGTGGACCTCTCAAGGATTACAGTGAGTGCCATACACCCCCAAACTGTTTTTCCATCCAACTGAGAATTTCACCCATTCGCTTTCCACAATCGCTTTCGCCAGGCTTCTTCTACTCTGGCGTAGACAAAAGTTTCAAGATAGACGAAAGGATCCAGCGGATGGGAGGGAGGGTGGTACATCACCAGAGCCTCACTTTGGAGAAAGCAAAGAAGAAGGTCTTTTTCTTGTCCGACTACACTTGTTGGAGGAAGCTGAAATACATTCACGCAGTGACTCTTGGTGGGCCTATTCTGCACTTCAAATGGCTTTTGGAGTTGGAGCAAAAGTTCGACGAAAGCGGCAAAGCATACATTTTCGACTCTGCTCTCTTCCAAAAGTATCGACTTCCGCTTGGGCTCGATTTGAGCAAAGACTTTTATCCGCTGCAGCGTGCATCAAACGCGCGTCAGTGGAACCCCCCAGGCTGCCGAGACTGTGAGGGTAGCAGAGTTTTTGAAGGAATGACAATTGCACTGTCAATTGATCCAAAGGACAAAGTCCAAGAAAAAGAATGGTGCGTCTCTTGTGTCGATTTGTCCTTTGCTTTATACTGTTCTATTCTTACCCCGTGTTGCGTTCTTGACCGAAGGACATTGATTCTCACAGCCTGTGGCGCCACAATTAAGACTCTTGCCAATATCCATAAAGGCAAGGGCCAACGCATTGACTGCTGCTTGTTCACCTCAACCTCTCTCCCACCGCACGAGGTGTCAAGGCCCATCTACGTTGATAAGCTCATGAAGCTTATTGATGCCGATGTGCCCCTGTTGGATCTGGCTTGGGCGCACCAATCAATCATCCAGCGGAAACGTTTGGCCATGGTCGATAATCCTCGCTTCTCAGTTTCTCTTGATCACTCAACAGACACTGGGGCATCTCGGGTCTCCTCCATTAGAAAGAAAGACGGCGTTCGCTATGAGGTGGGAGATCTCGTTCAATTCAGCAGCGGCCCCAAGGGCAATTCACGAGGTCGAATTCTTGGTATAATTTGGGAGAGACAGGGAAAGGGATGTAAATTGGAAATTCAATTGCTGGTAAGAAGCTCATCTTCCGCTGAATAGTCGTTGATGCATTTGTCGCTGATCCCCCCCCCCCCCACCCGATACAGGAGTCCAAATCCAATGGAGGTTATGAGCTTGTGGATTGTCCCTCCTCGCCCAAAGTCAGCATCGACGAGGGTAGCCTACAGGGAAACATTACCATGTTGAGAAGTAGGAACGAATTCCGAAGACTTGGTTATCTTCCTAAGAACCCTGGCCAAAGCAACATTTTCAATCGCATTGAACCAACTAACGAGTCTCAAATGTGATGATTGTAGTGCAATTTCGTTTTGACCCTGTTGGTGACAGTTCTGTCTCAGCATAGCAAATAGTCGCATGGCACTGGGTTAAACAATAGAACGCGTGTTGCCTAGAATAAACCATTTTGCTTGCCATTTGATGTATCGTAATTACTCTTGGCAGAAACCCACCCTGACTCTGACGGAAGCAAATATCACTTTGTACTCAGGATACAATCTGGCAAACTATGGTCTGTTGTAGTATATCGAGAAACTCAGGTTGAAAGGTGCAAGCCAGCCTTCATAATTCCTTGCGCTCAAAGGATTAGTAAATATTCTATCTATTAGACATCTACCAAGAGGCCCCCGTGAGAAGTTGGTCCCCGTTTTTAGTCCTACTCTTGGTATGTTGTGGGAGACCACTGCGTCTACCCTCAGCTCCAAAAATCATTTCAAACTTTATGACATCATCACACTATTGGCTTGTTCACAAACCGAGACTTATATTATTGTCTACTATTAAATCTGCATTTGCTGGGCGGGGCGGAGAGATAATTCGAGCAAAGTCGTCTGTTTTCAAAAGCAAACCGCAGATGCGGAGAAATAACGGTGAAGTCGGCGATTTGGATAACCCGATGCGGAGACTGCACAAGAAACAGCAGGAGTGGAAGGACCCTGGCTTGCGGCACCATGGGGCTGGTGACAGGAGCCCTCTGCCGGGCTTCGGATGGAGCGCAATGTGACCAACGCCGGCGGCGATGAAACGATGAATAGTGCACAATTGGATAGGTTGGGCATCGCATGTAATGCATGCAGGAGCAGGAAGGCATCAGGGGGAAGATGATTGATTTCCTAGAGATGGGAATTCGTATATTCGTATGTTTAATGTGTGTGAAATCATTATCAAAGCTGAAAGTTTCATCCTTGGACCCAATCCCTAGGCTCCTGTTTGCATTGCATTACATCATGAACTGCAACCTCACCCATTCAGCCACACATCTCTCCACACACAGTTTTGAGCCCCCCAATTCAAATGTGTCAGCGTGTTGACAGCTCTATCTCGCCTGTGCTCTTCTCCAGCCCTTCTCCATCTTTTGCGTTGCTCCTAGGTACCTATCATGCATGTGGCCAGCCATCTGAACACCTTCTAAGCCGGGTGTCATTGAAAAGTGAGACAAAGGAGAAGTCTGAGCTGATACGAGACCAGCAGAGTCGTTCAGCATCTTTCGTCACGCCAATAAGATTCAGATTGCAAACACTGAAATGATTCACTGAAAATAGGACCTTTGGCAACGGCCGAGACTGAAGAACTCTGCCCCATCAGCTTGACAAGTGTGTAATACATCCTCCAATCATTTTTTCATCGGCTCATAAAACGAACCATTGCCCATCCCCAAAAACCAAAAACGAAGCAATCATATATTTAGAGTTACCTCTGAATCACTCTGAATCTCTCTGGATCGATCTTCATTTTACTAGACAGACATGAATATCAAGCTCAAGCTTGCCACAGTGATTTTTGCTGCCTCGGCATCAGGTAACAAATCAATTGAAAAATAATTACGTCCAGCATCCTTGAGCTAGTCTGACCTTTAAATTGCCTGCATCGGATTCTTCAATAGCTCACAACCTAGCTTGGGTAAGAATACTTTTCTAGAATAATTTATTGTCTTGTGAGTTACTCTCTCGAATCTCACACCTTGGGAACATCTGTTCTTCTACTTTGCTCGCCACGAAGCGTCATCTTACAAGTACTGACTTCGTATCATATTGCTTCGTGAATGCTACCTACGACAATTTGGTTACTGAAAGTGACCTGCAAAAGGCGATCAACAAGGTGCTGATCAGTTATTCTGAATCTGACGAGAATGTTCAAGTTCTCAAGGGACATCGGGGCCTCAAAACAGAAACATTGGGCTGCATAGTTACCAACAAATGCAGGGTAAATGATATAAAGAAAGATTTCCCGGAGGAGATGGACAGTCTGGGCACCGGAGAGGACGATGACCCAGAGATGAAAATGGATTGCATTCCTGCGAGTGCAATCCCAGACTGAGTAGGCGATACATTGGCAGTGTTCAATGGTGCCGTTTCAAGTCATTCTGGGTCTCGCAATCACGGGTTGAAGGATGGGGTGACAGTGGCATATCATGATATCGTCAATGATGCTGCGGAAGTCCGTAAAGCCGGTTGCAATCGAGCTGCTTCTGCGGACTCGATCAGCTTTATTCTTAATATTTGAGTGCACTTGGTTATTACTGGCCATCCCACAGAGAAGGAACGAAAGCCATTTTGCCTTGTTCAGTAGAATGTGCAGGTGTCAGTGTAGAGAATAGTGTGAGGCAAGAACAAGTTCCTCAGGCTAGGTAGGTTCTGAGTTAGCAACTCTCCCTTTCAGCATCGTTGTAAAAAAACTATTGTAAAAGATACTCCATTTATTTGATTGAGATTGTAGAACAAAATCCTAGTATACGCCCTGCAACAGTCACAATTTCCATCAAATTCATTGTAGCCCCAGAAGCGCAGACAAGGGCCGATCTACCTATAAGACAAGGGAATGCATGTGCAGGCGAGGCACTGTGCCTGGATCTTCGCCGAGTGCTCCCTTTCAGGACTGCACCCCTACGGTGACTGGGGCATCACACTGTGATCTCGACTCCGAAGGACATACGGTACAACTAGTTACATCAAGCTCAAGAAATATATTGTTCTGGTCAAAAGCATGTATTCACTTTCAGCCAGCAAATCCCATAGTTTTATTTGAGTATCTAACCAACTCATTCATTGCTGACACGAATAAGCCAAAACAATCCTGTTACTCACATATTTGTGGAAAAGTTAGCTGTTGAGTGAGGCAGTATAGGGGGGTTATCATTACATCGGGTAATGATTGCCAAGCGTTCAGTGGTCCGGTATGAAAGGATCCAAGTTCACAAAATAGAGATAGAGATTCGCCGTTTGATCTAGTGATGCGTGAACGAATGGGAATCTTATCAAAGTGATCTTGTCAAAGGAGCATTGTGGCAAGATCCAACGATTTGGGACTATCTTGTGATGCAAGATCGGCATAAGCATGGACTATCTTGGTACAATCGACTTAGGTACAGAGGATCTTGGTGGTCTTGCTTACCACATTATGTCATGAGCGCTGCTTCATGTCATGATGATCTAGAGACAGCTGGGGATTGCAATTGCAAAAGCTTGTGATGTGAACCTACACTGCTCGCTGCTCTACAACCTTTGCGTTAGAGTAAGATTAGCTACCTTCCCTCTTCGTAACTATCTACGAGCCAATCGTTTGACATACACCATGTCAAGATCACATCAAGATGAGCACTTAAGTAGCACCTAATCACCAAAAGATGGAACAACTAATGTTTGTCTATATTATTTTAAGAGCGAATCTAGGTGGCCTTGTCCAAGGGGCAAAGAAAGGAAGAGAACACCTCAGCAGGGGTGAAAAATGCAAACCCCACACCCCACACGAACGCGTGGGGGTCCAAGTATCCAAACGTAAGATGAAACCGTGGTTATTGATGCCAGTGAGTGCCAGTGAGCAATCTCTACAATATATCTGCTCGTTCTGGACCCCAACGTTGCAATCCCTGTGATCCTAGCCCAATTGGTTATTGAATAGAAGCGTGAGCTTCAAGTTCAGCTTTCACCAGATTGATAAAAACAAATTCTTCCAAATGCAAGTTTGAGTGCTTCTAGATGTTCAAAAACATGATATATGTACATGTGTAAAGTTTTTTTACCAAATTCTGATGGGAACCCTCCNGCCGGAGCGGCGACTCGACGACGAACTGCCGCGAGGCGAACGGGGTCTCGGAGGAGAAGACAGCCGGACCCACCTCAAAACCGAAGAGGACAATGAATCGGCTGACGTCCACGATGTCAATGACAAACCTGCAGAAGGCGCTCTCGATCGGAAGATATCGAAGGCCATGGAAGCGATGTCAGAGATTGGGCAGGGTGATTCATCGTGGCTCAAGGAGGAAATCCTTTCAACGTTCGCCGATCCCAACTCGGAAGGTGCCGCTGGGGACGTGGTCATTCGACAGAAATTAACGGAGCGAGTTAATTCGGAGCTGCGAAAGATGACATGACCACCAAAATCATCGCCTCGTTCATGTCTTGGCGACTGCGTGGTCGCCGACACTCACACAAAACGGCGTCGGTTAATTCCCGACACCAAGAGATAAATTGTAGCATGCATTCTAAAATTACTACCTATGGCAATCCGACGGGCAAACTGGGCCAGGGAAAGTCGCGAGCCGAAGAAGCGGCGGTCAATCGCGAGGTGGCCCGACGTCGCCCAAAGCCCGTCTCAATCCCCGCTCGATCGCGCCACGAATCCGTGTTGACAATTCCTCCTCCCGGTCGTCCGCGTCGATACGAGCCGCGTCCGCTATGTGCCCGTCCGGTCGGATCACGATCAGGGCGTCGATTTCTCCGCCGCTGGCGTTCGCTCCGTCGCCCTTCGACGGTCCCAGCTCGTCGCGGACCAATTTCTGCAACGCCCCCCTCGGGTCCGCGACGCCCACCTCTTCGAAGTCGTCGTGCCCCCTTCTCTGCACGTCCCGCCGCCGCCGCTTGAGCTCGTCGATCGACGGGAGGACGTTGATCAGCATCATCGGCACGTCCCACCCTTCCGCGGCGCTTCGCGCCTCGTCGGCCGCGCGAGCTGCGGGGCTCGTCGGCCCCGGCCCGACCGCCACGAGGGCGAACCGAGGAGGTTCGTCCGGATGCGTGCGTCGCGAGAGGAGGGGTACGTCCGCGAGGGCGACGCGCATCGACCCTCCGCGAGCCGCAGCGTCGTCGTCGTCGCCCGCGTCGAGGCGGAGGTCGAGCCGGTCGAGGGGTTCCAAACCGCCCCGACCCTCGCCGTCGTCGATCCGAGGCAGGATTTCCACCTCGACGTGCGGCATCCGATGCCCCGCTCTCAACGTGGGAAAGTAGGCCCCCGCGTCGTCTCGCCCGTCGCCTTGATCCTCCTCGGTCGCGTCGTCGCCGCCGTCTTCCTCCGAACCGTACGAGAACCCAAGCTCGTACTTGGGAAACACCAGCGGCAGCGACCCCCCCCGCTCCAAGATCGACCGGACGTTCTCCTCGACGCGATCCGCGTGCGCCCGATCCCACCTCGTCCCGCCGCTCGGATCCCGCGCGGTGAGGCTTCCCAGGGGCATCGTCGCGGCCTTCACCAACCCTCTGAACATCTCCCGCCGGACTTCCAGGGGCAGCAAGTTCGTCGGGGGGGCGTTTAACACCTGGAGGAGCAACGCCGGATGGCGGGCGTCGAGGTAGCACGCCTTCGCGACCTCCAGGGTGCGTTGGTAGTTGCGGACGCTGAGCGCGGCGTTTTGCGCGGCGATCGGGCGGCGCTCTAGATCGTACTGGGCCAACATCGTAGACGCCCTCGACGCGCCCTCCGAACCCTTGCCCTTCTCCCATCGCAAAGCCAGGGCCACCCTCCAAGCCAAATTGTGCGCGTCCTGCAGCCCCGTGTTCATCCCGAACCCCCCCGCGGGCGGGAACGCGTGGGCCGCGTCCCCCGCTAGAAATATTCGCTTCGACTCGCTGTGATATTCCCGGGCGATGAGGGAGGACATGGTCCACGGCCGGATCGAGAGGACGTCGATCCCGTACCCGTCCTCGGACGCCGCCTCCTCCTCGTCGCCTCCTCCTTCGCGACGCACCCCCAGCCCGGCCCAGATCATATCTCGGACCTTTCGCTCGGAGAAGTCCTCCTCGACCGTCTGGTACGGCGGAAAGTACGGCATTTGGAGCGCCCACTCTCCTTCGCTCCCGTCGTGGCAGACGAAGCACCCCACGAGGTTCGAGTTGTACACGAAGTGCAGCATCGCTCGATCGTCGCCGCCGCCCTCTCTGCCCTCGTCGCCGCCGGACCGAGCGGAGCGTCGCATCAGCCATTCCGACAGCTTCGAGTTCGTGCGGAAGTGGACGTTCACCAGCTCCTGGACGCGATCGTCCCCCGCCATCGGCACGTCGAGCCGATTCCGGACGAAGGACCGGACGCCGTCGCAGGCGAGGAGGTATCGGCCTCGGTACGTCCGGCCGTTCGAGGTGCGGATCGTCACGATCGGCTCGGTCGGTTCGGCGGACGACGGGGGGGATTCGGCGAGGTGCACGACCGCCTCGCCGTACCGCAGCCGATCGCCGCAGGGCCTCGCGCGTCCTCTGCCGTCGGCGTCGGGCTCCTCGGACGCGGCCTCGCCGTCGTCGTCGCGGCCGTCGTCGAATCGCCGTCGGGCCTCGTCCAGCAAGAGCTTCGCGAACTTGTTCTGGGCGAGGTGCGCCGGTCGGCACGCCGTCGCGTACGGCGCGGCATCCTCAGTCGCTGTGTCATGAGCTTCGTCGCGGCCGTCGTTCGGGACCAAGACGGCATCTCCCCGCTGGCCGACCCGCAGCGGCTCGGTCACGGGATGGACCACCCTCCCCAACCTCCGTCCCCCGGAGTTCGACACGGATCCGCCGAAGTTGAAGCCCTTCCACTCTTCCGCAGGCGGCGCGGCCTTCGTAACTCCGCTGTACGCCCGCGGCGCTTCCCCCCGCAAGATCTCCGCGCTCCGCGCGTTGACGTAATGCGCCTGCGGATGCCGGAGCAATTCGTCCGAGGGGCGGGCGTCGAACACGAGGTGATCCTTCGCGCCGTGCGAGGAGAGGAGGGTCGAGAGGAGGAGGCCGGTGGGACCTCCCCCCGCGATCAGGGCGTCGTGGACGTGGCCTTCCCGTCCTTCCTGTTCGTCGTCGTCGAGTTCGTCGCCAACCCTGCCCCTGCCCCTAGCCGCCGAGGAGGAGGAGGAGGCGAGGGCGCGTCGGACCCGACGGACGGACGTCGGCGTCGGCGGCGACGGCCGCCGCAGCCGCCGCGCGGCCAGGGACGAGAGCATCGGCGCGGCGGGGGGGGCGGGGGGGAGGGATCTCCTGGGCCGAGGCCTCGGCTGGCCGTGGCCGTGGGAAATACTGAGCCGCGCAGGAGCTGGCAATAGCGCCAGGGGTAAATAATATCTAGCGGCGCTGACGGCTGACGCGTGTTGCGAGGAATTTTAGCGGGCAAATCCGCCGGCGTCGATCAGGATAGGCGTCAATTGAGAGGCGCCGTTGGCATCGAGCG
>JALLPA010000524.1:0-14492 GCA_036939895.1 Thalassiosira exigua
CACGGGTACCTTTGGGCGCGTCAGAAAAAATTTCCTGCATTGCATTCCAGATGTAGGTACGGTATGAAACTTCTGAACACTATTTTCTCCATCAGAACGCGAAAAATCATTGAAATGGCGGGAGAGATGAATGACGCAGTTGAAGCGTTGGAAGATCGTCAATCGTCACACAGCAGAAACTCCGTCACATGATTCGGGATAAAATGCTATCTAATTATTTTCTTGAGCGATAATTGATTCATTATCAAAATGTAAATTTCCAATCATCGTTCGCTGTAAAATGTTTTCAGCGATATATCAAAATCAGTGGTGCCACGTGAAACTACATCATATTGTGCGTGATCTGAGTTCAGACTGACCAAGCGAAGTCGAAGAACAAGATGCCGCGGACGACCGGCCAAAGTCGTCCATCGGCAAAAAAGCGACAAGCATTCCTTACCTTGTCCTTGTCGTCGCCCCCGCCGGCATCCCTCTCTCTCTAGTACGAACTCGCCAGAGCCCATACACGGCGGTAATAATAATAACGAACATCGAACATGGTCGCTCGAAAACTCCGTTCGGCGGCCCTCGCGGCAGCGGCGGCTACCGCCGTCACGGCCTTCCAGCCCCACGCGCCGCTCCGGAGCCGGCCGTCGGCTTCGCGCCGCGCCTCCCGGCTGCCGACGAAGTCCTCGTCCCTCGTCATGCGGGACTTTCCTAAGCCGAACGTCGAGGACACGGACAATTACCGGTACGCCGAGGAGATGTCCCGAAGCTTCGGCACAACGCTGAAGGCGAGCACGGAGCAACGGAAGAAGGTGGCTATCATCGGGGGTGGCCTGTCCGGCCTGGCGTGCGCCAAGTACCTCGTCGACGCGGGCCACGAGCCCACGATCTATGAGGCCCGTGACGTCCTCGGCGGGAAGGTCTCCGCGTGGCAGGACGAGGATGGGGACTGGATCGAGACCGGTCTGCACATCTTCTTCGGCGCGTACCCCAACGTCATGAACATGTTCGCCGAGCTCGGAATCCACGATCGCCTCCAGTGGAAGATCCACCAGATGATCTTCGCCATGCAGGAGCTCCCCGGCGAGTTCACATCCTTCGACTTCATCCCCGGCATCCCCGCCCCGTTCAACTTCGGACTGGCCATCTTGATGAACCAGAAGATGCTCACCCTCCCCGAGAAGTTGCAGACCGCGCCCCCCCTAATCCCCATGCTCATCGAGGGCCAGTCCTTTATCGACGCGCAGGATGAGTTGAGTGTCACACAGTTCATGCGCAAGTACGGCATGCCCGAGCGCATCAACGAGGAGGTGTTTATTGCCATGGCCAAGGCCCTGGACTTCATCGACCCGGACAAGCTTTCGATGACGGTGGTCCTCACGGCGATGAACCGCTTCCTGAACGAGAGCAACGGATTGCAGATGGCGTTTCTGGACGGCAACCAGTCTGATCGGCTGTGCAAGCCCATGGCCGATCACGTGGAGGCGAGCGGGGGCAAGGTCGTGCTCAACGCGCCCGTGAAGGAGATCGTCACGAACGACGACGGGACCGTGGACCACCTCCTCCTCCGCTCGGGGGAGAAGGTTGTGGCCGACGAGTACGTCTCGGCCATGCCCGTGGACATCGTCAAGCGCATGCTACCCAAGGCGTGGCAGAAAATGCCGTACTTCCGCCAGCTGGACGAGCTCGAGGGAATCCCTGTCATCAACTTGCACATGTGGTTCGATCGCAAGCTCAAGGCGGTCGACCACCTGTGCTTCAGCCGCTCCCCGCTGCTGAGCGTGTACGCCGACATGAGCGTCACATGCAAGGAATACGAGGACCCCGACAAGTCCATGCTGGAGTTGGTGTTCGCGCCGTGCTCCCCGATCGCGGGGGGTAACGTCAACTGGATTGGGAAGAGTGATGAGGAGATCATCGACGCGACAATGGGGGAGCTGGCGCGGCTGTTCCCGACTGAGATTGCGAACGACGAGAAGTGGCCGACAACGAGCAAGCAGGGGCCACAGGGACAGGCCAAATTGCTCAAGTATTCGGTGGTGAAGGTCCCTAGAAGCGTCTATGCCGCCATTCCAGGTGAGCCATGCCTTTTTGAAGTGCTTTGTCGTTTCGCTGCAGTGTTCATTTGAATGGATAAGAGGTCGTGGGCTTGGAGAACTGGCCGATTCTGAACCACAAGAAGGAATGGGGCCTGGGTGACTCATCGTGAGAAGCTACAAGGATCGAGAGAATCCATGCGCCAGCCTGCAGACATCCTTTGAAGGGCATGATACCGGTGTAATCGTTGCTCCTGCCATCAGGGTCGCTCATAACACTTGTGATCTTCATTGTTTTCTTGACCCGATACAACACTCTTCTTACATCGAATGGAATTCACAATCCACAGGACGGAACAAATACCGCCCCAGCCAGACCTCTCCCATCCCCCGATTCACCATGGCAGGCTGCTACACATCCCAGAAGTTCCTCGGTTCCATGGAGGGGGCAACCCTCGCCGGGAAGCTTGCAGCGGAGGTAATCTCTAACCGTGCGGTTGGGAACCCCGACAAGCCCATCAAGGAGATCCAGCAGCACATCATTGATGCTGCCGCCAGTCACGAGGCGAAGGATCCTGTGGGAGTCAAGGGTGAGGGGGCGATCGCATTCGGCGGGGGATACACCGTAGGGAAGAAGGAGGAACAGTTGCTGAGGGAGAGTGATCCAGCACAGTATGAAGCCTCGGCAGAGAAGGAGTTGGCTGTGGCCGCTTGAGGTTAAAAAAAGATAATAGCACAAAGCACACGCTGGCGGTATGAAAATTACCAATTAAGATGCATTATTTTGTTCGTCGTGGGCATCCACTGTACCGCACAACACCAAGCACGATTGTTGCATATCGTCCACAGAGTTCGGTGATCTCTGGTGTGGATGTTGGCAATGAAGTGAAAATCATTCCACCATCAACACATCACTGGAGTTCTTGTCACCAACCCTCGTCGAGCAAGTAGATTCCTAACCAATTCCCCTTTGATGGAGAGCTACCCCCTGCTCACCGAACACGCTCTTGGCAACCAAACGAATATAGAAAAAGATCAAGATGGTGGCACATCCAAGGAATGAAGAAAACTACCAACTAAATGCATATGTTGTACCCTGAATGATTGCTGTTACGATGGGCATCTTTGGTTCCATCTACCTCACGCACAGCATCAAGAATCTTTGTTGCATATCGCTCACAGAATTTGATGCTGTATGTTGATGATACCTGTATGGTAAAACTGTTCTGCAAGAGCTCGCCACTCCAAATTCTTTCCAACCGGCCCACTTCGACTTCCAGCAAGAGTTCCAGCTTATTCCCAATTTGATGCATAGCTTCCTTCCCCCTCCCCCATTCCGCGCGTCCTCGTCCCCAAACCCCGTTAAGGATCGCATCATCAATTATTTTATCTTGTGCTCTGTAAACAGCACATGCCGCCTCACTATCGGATCATACTTCATTTTTTTGAACTTATCGGGTGTCCTGGCCACGTTTCGCCGCGTGGTGTAGAAATATCCCGTTCCGGCGGTGCTCAGGAGCTGCGCGCGGAACATGATGGAGGTGGGCGATAACGCGAGTGAAAAAAACGTCCCAGCGTCCCAGTCCACCGCTGGAACCAGTGATGAAACAGCCGTTGCAACCTGACGACGGCGACGATGTCTCACCTTGATTGGGATTGTCTTGCCCTTCCCTCGGGCCATGTGAACTATGGCCGTCGGTTGCATGTCGGCCTATTTGCTGCTGCGATGAAACCTTATCGTGGTCGCGGCACGGGGCGGGCTCGGGGCAGAGCTGGGGCAGAGGCAGAGCTTACGGAGAGCGAAAATTCGACTCGTGAGGCGGAAGCGAAAAAATTTGGAATGATCGAGTGGAGGGAAGGAAGGAGAATAGCGAGGGTGGAAGGCTGATGTGCTGGATGCTGGACGCTACCTATTGTATTGTAGTAGCTGCTGGACGTGGTGGAGATCGAGAGGAGGGGGGGGGGGCGAAGTGGTCTATAGTATCGTAAAAGCTTGAGCTGTTGCGCTGGCTGGCGAGATTGCTTTAATCCCACAGCACCCCACTTCTTGTTCTTGTTCTTGTGTTCATACTGTTGTGTTTATCAAATGAATGAGCTCATGATGATGGTAGACTGATTCCCTCTCCCCCCTGCAGAGAATTTTGCTAATTTGTCGCAAAGCAACCTTACTTGACACTTGATCCTTTAACATAGACAGTGATATGAGCAACCACATACTGTTTTTATCCATGTTATCACGTAAAAAATGGGGGAAGCTGGGAGAAGTCTCACTTTATTGCTGAGAAAATATTACTCCAGTGGGTGGATAGAAGTGTGCATAAGATCTTTCCTAATTACTACCCTCTCTCTATCTCGTTCGCTTTATGTCTGTCTGTCTGTCTGTGTGTCTGTCTGTGTGTCTCACAGTGCGCTTCTGATTTCGGTTTTCCTTGGCTTTTATTACGCCTGCTGGCCACCTTTGGGGGCACGCTCACAGCTTTTCAGATGCATGCCGAGGCAGCATCATGGTGACCCAATGATGCAACAGTCTGCCCTCCGGGTTCCATCCTCCGTAATTCTAAGTGGGGCTACGGTCACGGCTAGGACCAACGCCGCCCTCGGGCGCGCACTCTTCAATCAGCCGACGGACCGCCTGGGAAGCCAGCATCTATCTCGCGGGGTCAAATGAGCTCTATTCTATAAATGTCCAACCATATTATTGTGAGGCACCAAAGCATATCCACTGCCTCTGAGGTGTTTGCAAACATTTGGGGGGTTCCAGGGGTGACTTTGATTTTGGCTCCCCTGACTGTTTACCAGTCTTCATCTTCATTGCATCAACCGAAGCCTGAAGGACTGGTCAAAACACCTCGTATTTGACCGGGTCTGTCGGCTATATGAGTCATTCTCTAGTTGTGGATGACATAATATTCTTTGATAACAAGGGATTCTTTTTACTTCTGCTTCTGAGTTTTCCAAAACATCTCTTGGATGCCAAAGGCAAGCTTGCTGAGCTTTTGTGGTGTTCTGCCAACCTTCCATGCATCAGCATTCTATGCCTCAACAGCACGATTCGATTAGCTCGGTTTTCAGTTAGATCCAGCCAAGTAATCCGAGGTTGCATTATAAATCATGTACTCCCAGAAGAACCAAGATGTCACCATTGCATTTGCTGTGTTTCCTAACTGTTGATGGGTGCTGGGGGCATTTTTGTTGAGCTCCTATGGGAGTCTATCAGTCTACATTGCATCACTCTGTTGCTGAACAGCAGTCCCACTGACCTAGCTCAATATTCAGCAGTCAGGAGAACCAGGAGCCAGCCAAATAAGCTCTATTCTTTGCATGGTCAGCCATGTATTATCGGGCAACAAGACTTATCCATTGCTTCTGAGGTATTTGCAAACATTTCATGGGTGCCAGAGGTGACTTTGATTAGCTTCCTTGACTGTCTACCGATCTTCATTGTATCAACCTTAGCCTGAAGGACTGGTCAAAACACCTCATATACATATATGACCAGGTCTGCCGGCTATATAAGCCTTTCTCTCGTTTTAGATGACATAATATTCTTGGATAACAAGGGATACTTTTTACTTCTGAGTGTTCCAAAAACATCTCTTGACTGCCAAGGGCAAGTTTGCCGAGCTAGTGCGGCATTCTGTCAACCTTCCATGCATCATTATATGCCTGAACAGCACGATTCGATTAGCTCGGCTTTCAGTTAGATACAGCCAAGTAATTCGATGTTGCATTGTAAGTCATGTACTCTAACAACAACCAATATATCACCATCCCTTTTGATGTTTTCCATACTGTTGATGGGTAATGGGTAATGGGGGAAACTTTTTGAGCCTCCTTGCATGTCCACTAGTCTCCCTTGCATCACTCTGTCGCTGAACAGTAGTCCAACAGACCTAGCTCAAATTTCAGCAGTCAGGAGAGCCAGCCAAATGAGCCCTATTATATGCATGGTCAACCATGTATTATGGAGCAACAAGGCATATCCATTGCTTCTGAGGTGTTTGCAAACATTTGGGGAGTGCCAGGGATGAGTTTACCAAGCTTCCTTGTCTGTGTATCCATCTTCATTGCATCAACCGAAGCCTGAAGGACTGGTCAAAACACCGCATATATATATGGCCAAGTCTGCTGGCTATATTAGCCTTTCTCTAGTTGTAGATGACATAATGTTCTTGGATAACAAGGGTTACTTTTTACTTCTGAGTGTTCCACAACATCTCTTGGATGCCAAAGACAAGTTTGCTGGGCTTTTGTTGCATTCTACCAGCCTTCCCTGTATCAGTCTATGCCTGAACAGCACGTTTGAATTAGCTTGGTTTTCAGTTAGATCCAGCCAATATTGAATTTTTCATTGGAAGTCATGTACTCCAAAGAGAACAAGAGGTCACTATTGCATTTGATGCGGTTCAAAAATTTTCTTATCGGTGCTGGGGGCAACTTTTTTGAGCTCTCATGTGAGTCAACCAGACTCCTCTACATCACTCTTTGGCTATAGCAGTCCCACGGACTTCGCTCAAATTTCAGCAATAAGGAAAGCCAGTAGCCAGCCAAACGAGCCCTATTCTATGCATGGCCAACCCTATTATAGAGCAACAAGGCATATCAATTGCTTCTGATGTGTTTGCAAACATTTGGTTGGTGCCAGGGGTGACTTTTATTAGCTTCATTGACTATCTACCAGTCTTCATTGCAGCGACCTAAGCCTGAAGGATTGATCAAAATACCTCATATTTGACCGGGTCTGTGGCTAAGAGCCAATCTCTACTTGTATATATAATATTCTTGTATTGCAAGGGGTAATTTTTTACTTCTGAGTGTTCCGAAAACAACTCTTAGATGCCAAATGCAAGTTTGATGAGTTTTTGTGGCATCCTACCAGCCTTCCATGCACCATGCATCATTCTATGCCTGAAAAGCACGATTCAATTAGCTCGGTTTTCAGTTAGATCCAGCCAAGTGATTCAATGTTGTATTTGTGTACTCCCACAAGAACTAAGATGTCACCATTGCCGTTGATATTATCTAAACCTTCTGATGAGTGCTGGGGGAATTTTTGTTGAGATCCTATGCGAGTCCACTGGACTCCCTTACATCACACCCCGCGGCTGAACATCAGTCTCACAGACCTACTAGCTAAAATTTCAGCAGCTAGGAGAGCCAGCCAAACGAGCCCTAATATGCATGACCAACCATGTTTTATGGGGCAATAAACCGTATCGATTGCTTCTTAGGTGTTTGAAAACATTTGGTGGGTGACATGGGTGAGTTTGTTAACCTTACTTGACTATCTACCAGTCTTCATTGCATCAACCTAAGCCTGAAGGACTGATCGAATCACCACCTCATTTGAATTGGGTCTGCTGACTGTAGGAGCCATTCTTTAGTTGTAGATTGCGACATAATATTCTGGAATAAAAGAATTGCGTTTTCCTTCTGAGTTTTCCAAAACCATCGCCTGGATACCAAAGACAAGTAGTGCGTTGAGCTTTTGTGGCATTCTACCAGCCTTTTGTGCATCAATAGGCCTGAAAAGCACAATTCAATTCGATCGGTTTTCAGTTAGATCCAGCCGGGTTATTCAATGTTGCATTGTAAGTGGGGTATTCCTACAAGAACAAGAGGTCACCATTGCTTTTGATGTGTATCAAAACTTCTGATGAGTGCTGGAGACAATTGTTTGAGCTTCCTTGCATATCTACCAGACTCCATTACCATTACATCACCCCGTCCTCGCCGAGCAACAGTCCCTTGTACATAGCTCAAATTTCAGCAGTCAGGATAGCCAGCCAAATGAGTTCTATTCAATGCATGGCCAACAAAAAAGGCATATCCATTGCTTCTGAGGTGTTTGCAAATATTTGGTGGGTGTCAGGGGTGAGTTTATTCAGCTGCCTTGACTATCTACCAGTCTTCATTGCATCAACCTAAGCCTAAAGGACTGATCAAAATACCTCATTTTTAATCGGGTCTGCTGGCTATCTGAGCCATTATCTGATGGTAAACGGAATGTTCTTGTATAGCAAGGGTACTTTTTACTTCTGATTGTTCCATAGTCGGGTGCTTGTGTGAGCTGAAAGTACCTAATTTTGTCGTCAGCGTGCCTGTAGGACGTTACTGTTTCCTACGTCGACTTGGAGTCAAACAACGGCTCTGATGGTTGGCTGCTGCGCTCCCCATAGTGTGACCTGTTTGTCCATAACAGAAGTAATATGCGCACAAATTTTGCCATCGGCAGACATGCAATCATATGAAAATCCTGTTTGTTGCAGGTAAGGAAAAAAATGGCGCCAGAGCCCCGAGTTTGACCAGATTATTGTTGTTCTTTGACACCGTTTCTCTCCAAATGACGGCCCACCAAATGAGAACGAACTTTTACTGCGGACTTACGCTTAGACCCCTTGGCTGCTCGGCCTCCCAGCATCCCCTCGTGTTACCAGGGTCGAGGGGCTGTGGCGGATGGTTTGGTGCAGAGTATGGTCATATGAATTGACAGGACCTTGCAACCCCCCTGACAGCAATGCCACTTGCCGCTGACAACCATCCCTGGAACCCGTCCCCGGGTTGACAAACATCCCCGACAAGCAAACGAGAAAATTCTTGGTAAGTCCGTTCACGGCAGCATGCTTCGGTGTATCCTGCAGGAAAGTCCATGCACCATCGCCACTCTGTGCATGGTAAAAAGCTGAGTTTACTCCACTGCCCTGCCGAGCCGTGCCGCTCTTGGTCTTGGCTGGCCCCGTCAAGATTGACTTGCTCTCTTCTTCGGCTAGGAAGAAAGGTAATAAAAGACGCCCCAGCGCTGGGGTCGCCAAAATTGACTTGAGCTCAATGCTACACAAAGTAATACACAACGCTCACCCCCACCCATGAAAAGTCAGAAAACCCAGAAGCCTCAAAAGATGGGCAACGCAAATCACCCATCAACCACCCGAGAGTGATTACACCGCCTGTCACCAGGGACAGGGTGTATGGAGGATGGGGCATCTAGAAGTGATGTCCCTGCACAGCAGCTCAACGGTGCAGTTGCCACGGCGTCCCTTGCAGCACAACTTTGTCAGCAAGGAAAAGGCTTGATTATAAATAATAATACACGCATAGAAACAATCCTAGCAAAGCTGGATCCCGACAAACTCCAGCTCCAGAGGAGAACATGATTGGAGTGTAACTATATAAACGAACAGGAACGCCCGACCGGGCCGGAGCTTCCACAAGTGGATACTCTTCCCAGGAAACTAAGGAGCGAAGATTGATATTGTGCACACATATTTATGGCATACAACCAATGGTGAAATGACACAATGCACAGAGCAAGATTTGGTAACACATCTAAAGACAGCATTCTTCGGAAGCACCTGATCTTTACGCTCGTAGAGTGGGAGTGAAAAAGTCTCCTTCTTTATCCTACCATTATATTTGCCGACCTCATAACGCATTGGTCTAACACATACGTAAAAGTTTTCATTGCTCTAATGTTCTGAATATTCCAAAAACATCTCTTGGATGACAAATGCAAGTTTACTAAGCTTTTGTGGCATTCTACCAGCCTTCCATGCATCATTTCATTAATGAACAGCACGATTCGATTAGCATAGTTTTCAGGCGCATTACACCAATTGATTCAATTTTGTACTGTAAATGATGGCTTTCATGAGAACAAGAGGTCACCATTGATTTTTTTGTGTTCCAAAACTATTGTGGATGCTGGTTGCAAGTGTATTGCGCTTCCTTGCATGTCCACCATACTCCATTGCATCACTCTGTGGCTGAACAGCAGTCTCACGGACCTCTCATATTTCAGTCAGGAGAGCCAGCCAAATGAGCCCTTTCTCTGCACGACCAATCATGGCTCTATTGCATTTTTTTGCTTTCACTCAGTTAAAAATTTCTGGAACATGTTGTGAATGACTACCATGCCGGCACAAACAGATTTTCCATCTCCCCCTCTAGCATCTGCCCCCTTCACTGTTTTGGTGCTGCAGACTTGGCTACTTTCTTCTCCACCACTGCTGGCCGTGCATAATTATTATGTTTGTGCAGGCTAGGCAGCTTTTTTGACGTTCCCATGCACGATCACTACAATGTGAGCACTTGGCGCAACTGCTGCCGCTCAATTGCCCCAGCCCCCAACTGTTTGATTCAGTCATCTATTTCTACCCTACTTATGATTTAAGAATTACGTTGAAATGTATCCCTATTATTTGGATTGTAGGACTTTGTGGCCAGTCATCTTACCCATCGCCAGCTAGGACCCTTCGTCTTTGGGATAGGTTCCATTTTACTTCTCATAGCACCAAGCCTTATTGTGCTTCACTTCACTGGATAAAAAAATTATGAGCAAAAGAAAGACTTCCACACGAAATGACCTTATTCCAGAAATAAAAGACACCGAAATATGATCCTAGAAGAGTCGTCCAACTCAATGTGGACCAAAGAGTACGCGGAGAAAACACAGGATACTGCATGTAGCACGATGAGTATAAGATGCAAAGTCAAAGAGCTTATGGTGCGAAAAATAACCAGTACGTACCAAATGAACCCCTATCCGATCAAGAACGAGTAAATACACCGATGCATAACCAACTGCACCAGCTAGGGCACACCAGAGGTCCACATATTGGAACTCACGCGAGCTCGCAACGAGAGCGTTCATTATAGCGAAAAAAATATTGAAGAAGTGCAATTGGACCATTCGGAAATTGAAGTTGAATTTCACAAAGCCACGTCTTCTCTCTGGGTTCATGTTGTACCAAATTGCTGGAGCAATGCAAAAGTTCCAGAAGACGAAAGTGATGCTGGCAGTAGCAAGTGCCGGAAATCGCAGAAGCTCATTGATCCACAGCAAGAAGTTCTTTCTCGGTAGGAAAGGAGCCAGTGCTGACAAACCATGGCGAATTGTGATCATGATCCAACTTTGAATGGTGTACGTGAGCACCACACCCGGCCCACGAAGTCTCAATGTTTTCACGAGAATGAACTTCATCCAAAAGAAGGCAGTCAGATTGTAGAGCCAAAATACTCCCCATTCAAGCGGATGCGTGGATAGAATATCTTCGTCCAAATAAAATGATGATTGGTGTGGCATCCAATAGACCAACTTGGCAACAATTACCGCGAGAAAAATGGGTGCAACCGTCGTCCAGGGGCCAACCCTCAGGTGCCTTGGCACGAAATCAAAGAAGCCCAAGAGCGATCCTTCTTCAACGAGCACCCACGGAGAGTTTGGATCAAAGAACTTCCAAGGATTAGGCAAATTCAGTTCGCGAACTGTCATTGACGCGATCGGTTTGGGGTTCGAAGCATTCATGGAATTCATGATTCCGTTGCTCTTGCTTGTTAGGGGTGGAGGAATGGGTTGACGCGTTCGTTCTTTGCCCTGGGATCACAGGAGGTTACAGGGCCCGGCACAAGAACGCGTCGTTGACGCACCCCACTGGCTTGCCCCCCGCGCCCTGCCCAGCGGCTGGTCAGGGAACCGGGGGTAGGCACATTCACCTTGGATCAGGAGGGCGGGGGGCGGTGATCCGACTCGGCGGCGGCGGATGTTGCGGAGCACAGAGACCAGGCGGGCCGAGATGTGGCAGAGGGGAACCTACTACGGGAACTTCCGCGAGCGCACAAGGACGACTTGCTTCACGTACGTTCCCACGGCTCATCCCACGCACGCGCGGCGGCGGCGACGGCGACGGGCGCACTGGCAACAGCCGACAGGTCACCCAGGGGTCACCCGCCTCCACGATGGGGAAAGATGGGGAAGATCTGGCATCAATGCTGGATGGGGTTCGTACTTTAATGATAATTTATCCCTAAAAATAAAAAAAAACATATTTAAATTATGACAAATAGGGGCTAAGTCTGGCTAAGTAACTAGCATTTTATTATTATTTTATGCATTATCAATCAAACCTTCTCCTGTATGTTATTTGTTTCTACAAAAAAAGACGCACCCCCGTCCCCCCCTTGGACTATTATTTTAGTCCAAGGTCCCCCCCCGCCCCGCCTGGCCACCTCTTGCTACCAATCGCCCATCCGCGAGCATACAATAGCCGCGAGCCCAGTCCCCAGTCCGTCCCTTCCTCTGTGCCAGAGCGAGGCTGCCAGAGGTATTGTATTGCTCTGTACGTCCTCGGCGACCCTTTGCAAGCGCTGTTGCATGTTGCTCCTCTCCATTGTCTCCCCATGAGTGCTATATTTGATCTTTCGAGCCTCCTTACCGTCATTCTGCTGGTAATTTGCACGTGCGCCTGCCTGCGGGATATGCGGCCGACGATTTTCGATGGCGGCCAGGTAAGTCATCCACAATTCGCCGTACGCGACGGTGAAATGATCAGGATGGACGCCCGAAGTGGTGAGCGCTTGTTGCTAACTCCACGCTCCGCTTTCTAACCAATGCGACCAGACCTTGCAGCCAGGCGAAACGAGGTTAAAACGAACGGGTGTGACGGGATTTTTCTGGAAAATGAGTCGTATAGGGGAGCGGCTTAGTCCTTATGTCGGTGCTAGCTGTGCAATAATGGCCATTCATTCATTGTTTTTCAAGTAAGGGGAACGAGTCAAGCTTGCTGCAGTGCTAACGGGGCATCTTGCTTCGCCATTGCATATATAAAAGTCAGTCCTCGCTGTAGAAACAAGCATAATCGACGCTGGAAATCTGTTGGAGGTCAACTACAATTCACCCTCAATTGTTGCATTATTCGGGGCACAATTGGTAAAATGGCAAGGGTGCACAAATTGAAGTTCCTATTCAACTATGCTTTGGATCAAAGAGTATTTGATTAGTAGGAACTACGAATGTTGTTTGGACCAACTTTCAGGTGGAATCTTCAAACAATGTCAGCTCATTGATCCGGGGGGATTCCTGCGTTTAGTGAGCGATGTCTAACAAAACATGCATTGAAGAGTCCGTCACATAATTTGATGCAAATTAGTTTGACTCCTATGGTTAATGGCAACGTGGTCAAAGGTCGTTAAACATGCAATGCACCTCCCCTCCTTCCTGTCTCGTTATTTCAAAATTGGCAGCTGTAGAATTTTCGATTTGTGTGTTATCTGAAGCCCAAAATTCGATGTGGCTTGTAGAGATAGATCTGTGAACAACTTCTTGTTGGCCCCGATCCCCACTATGAATCTATTTCCAACTGTTGTAATTGCACAGTTGATAGTGTCTAAATCCATCTCATCCTGAACTTTGAAGGTTCTAGAGAGCTGAGTTGCTTAATGTCTTTCAAATTAAGTCGCTGTTATCCATCCACACTCGCCACCGAGTCTTATGTCGCTTCACGGAGCTCAGCTTCTCGCCCTGACTCCGCCCCCACAGCCCATTCACAGCTATCGTAATTTTTGAAGGACATATTATACTTCAAAGGCAGAAGATAGATGAGCTGAAAGAACTTGAAAACTAGTTCTTCATGGGATAAGGTACTTTACACCATGAAGCCTCCATATTGAAAGACAAGAATTGTTACACAATAAAGGAGGCCATTGTTTTTGAATGGAACTGTTGGAATTGAGCATGATACACAACACAGCCCCAAAGCATACTCAAGCATTGTCAGTTTCTTTATACGCCTTTCCATTGATGTTGAAGGGAAATTTACTTTTCATGACAAATAACCGCATCTACGTACGATGAAGTATGAAGAAACAACACCATACGGAAAACTGACTCTTATGATGAAGAAATGTATCGAAAGGGATATTCATGGAATTAATCATTCCTCGTGACTTTTTTGTACCAATACAGCTAGATTAGAATCTTAGAGATAACTGGCATCTAGTTTCTATAGTTATGATAGCTATTGGTCCAAAAGAGAAAGCTTTATTCCTAACTAGAAATTGGAATGTATACTAAGTAAAGTGGGAACTTTGTCATGACAAATTTCATGGATCTAATTCAATTAAGGGCCAAACACATTTGGCAACCTTTTCTTGCTACTAGCACACGCTCCTGAGAGCTTTTTGCCAACCAAAAATTTAGATGCTCAGCTTCCTCACTTGCTGTAAATGCTGCTCAAGACATTGGGTGTTGAGACCTTATTCTTCATCAGCAAAGGTGAGGCATTGAAATGGTTGATGCTCTTGAGATGAGTTGTTTCTCCATCAAGACTGGCACAGATAGGTAGCAGAAGCAGACTATCGCACTACCATACGGCAGTACAACACGAACAAGCAAGAGAAAATTCAAAGATGATCCACAGCAGTGGCATCGATCTGCAGCCTAGTTGCGCTCAGATATCACCCCTGGACACAATTGAGAGATAATAATAACATTAGCTACCAAATTGATCGTGTGGACAGTCGGGTGAGGTTTAGCAGCCATCAATCTGCTATGATGATATAGCCCCTCCTTAATGTCATAGATGATCCAGAGGAGAACTTTGTTTAGGCTAACAGAGAGTTTTTTTTTCTAAATGGAATTTTCGATCTCACTTTCCCTACGCTGAAGGAATCAGTACAAAATATCTTCTCTCGCCG
>JALLPA010000525.1:0-14497 GCA_036939895.1 Thalassiosira exigua
GCCGCACGGGTACCTTCGGAATCGTCAGAAAAACATTTCTGCATTACACTCCAAATAACATACGGTGTCTACCAGAGTCTAGAAGAGTTTTATGCGTCAGACAAACCAGCGCATTTTGGGCCCCGCCCTGTAGCACCTCATAATACGCAAGCAGTGCCCCTATCCATTGCATCGAAAGCCTTTTGCAAATCAATGAATATTGCAAAAAAAGGGCTCTCGTTCACAATAAGCTCTAGTTGAGCTGCAAGTTTTGCCTCCACGCATGTACCTCTCTCATACCAAAATCATTGGAGGCAATTATGGATCTGCATGATCCCTAGACATGAGTTTGTTCACCTTACACATTGGTTTGAGAAGGCCAATCCCACCAGGCCCCCGTCACCCTTGTGGAGCAGAACAGCCACCCCGGTCCCCAGATGGTCTGAACAATTCTCATGAAGAGGCATCATCGATCTCCAGCTCCCTCTCTTCTCTCTTTTTCTGAATCCCCATCCTCCTCTTCCATCCCACAGAGTCACTTCATTATAGGTCTTCTATGCACATAAAGGATGTGTCCCTCGCTTGCCTGCTAGTGAGCCTCCACACCCGCCCCTGCAATTTGTTGTTCTCGGACACATCATTGCGAACGTTAAATGGATCAACATGGATATGAATCACGTTCCCCATAGGGGGATCTGCCCATACAACTCCTCTCATTTGCACGCATGGCCCTCAAGAGTTTGGAAGCAATTATGGGGATTGACCCCCATTGTATTGCTTTATCGCCCCAGGATATGTCTGGAGGCCTCGTACATGTTGTCCTCTGACATTACCCTTCTACCATGCAGGCTGCATGGGATTTTTTATCCTTACAGAGAGATGTCTGTATGGTCTGCTTCAAACGACGGATGTCGTGCTGGCATAGGGTGCTCTGGTGACGCCCCTGCATCCTCTAGTTGATAAGTTTCTACGTGTCCGCATGGTTATCCATGATGTGTCCATCTGTTGTTCCCATGGCAGGGGCAGCTCGACCATTCCCCAGAAGTCCTAGAAGATGAACTCAGTCTCTTGGCGGTGGCGGCAGTAAGGATGCATCATCCGCTTCCTTCCAAATGAACACCTTAGCGACAACGGCAACGTGGTTGGAGTCAACGTGACAGGGTGTTTGTAATTCCACCCATCAAAAGAGCACTGCATTCCCCACGTCAGCCAGGATGCACAATAGCCTAGCTACGAGCACACGCATTGCCCCCTGTGGTGTTGGCTCCATGTCTAGCATGTTCTCGTGGCCCTTGTTGCCTCCGTTGCTGGAACCATCGGGAGAGGTTGACTAAGTTGCCCTCATTCACCAGGTTTTTGATTGTTTTGGCTCTCTTGTCCGTGGAGAATGAGATGTTGACATTGAGATCTATTGAGATCCCCAATCAGGACGAATGTGCACCCCTTGGGGCACTCCCCCATTACCGTGCAGACGCCCTCCGCTGTTTGGTGTCAGTGGGGGCGATGTAGCACCTGCCGTCAGAAAATATCTTACGGCCCCTGTCACGTACTAGAAGGTCAGGAGGAACACCGGATGCTCTTCCTCCCAAAGCAACCTAATCCCCCCCTGCTGTGGACTCGGCGCATCTGAGCAGAGGATTTTGAACCTGTGCATGAAGCGAGGGGAAATATCCCTCTGTCTCTTCATCTCTTGCACGATGACGATTTTGAACCCCAAAGAGGCCATCGTCCTCGCCACAGACTCCATTCCTCGGTTTCAGCCACGCAGATATTCCATGTAACCACTGAAAAGGTCCCGCTACCCCTGGTTGAGGAGGTGCCTCATGTGGGCCGGACGTGGCAGTGATGCGCGTTGCCGACTGGCCGAGCCGACTCATGCCGCCGGGACTCTGGCGCACTGCTACATGCGCCGGCAAAACGCTGTCACCCCCCCCCCCCCTTCCCCCCCAGACCCGCGTGGGAAGGGGGGAGGCGCAACCTGAGTGGTAACTAGTAAGATGTAGTAATTATCTAATAAAGCCCCTGTAGGGACGGGATCCTTCGTTGCTACAGTAGGGTCCACCTATGAAGTGTGTAGTGCGAGCGAGTGCCCACGAGGTACGCTTTGGGGATCCCCACCAGACATATTTGTCATCACAATCTACCTATGCATGCTCTAAATCCACCATTGCACTGAGACTTCCTTGCAGAGCCCTTTGTCATAATTAAATAATGAAAGAATATTGATTATTTCTTGATAAGTCAACTTGAGTATATGATCAATTTCAATTCACCTCCGTCCATTGTTGTGCCTATCGCTTAATAGCCCATTCAATTGTGCCCGAAGCTTACTTATCTCTGTATCTCTTTCTTCTAGGGCAGCCTTAGAATTCGCGAGCACGCCCGCTGCTATTTCCTCCGCTTTGAAGCGCAGCTCCTTTTCAGTGGACAGCTCAGCGACAAACCTCCTTTCGTGCCACGAAATCGTTGGAGGTGTCTTAGCATCTCGGTATCCGTTGGAACGAGTGACATGACGCTCTTGCGGAACATAACGCTCTTGCGGAGTGTTCAGTATGTTGGTCGACGAGGGAGGCATACTTGGACTTGTCTCTGACCCAGCCCCTTGCGCATCATAAAACCGGTTGCAGTGAAGGGAGTGAATTAAATGGTTCGCATTTTCTAATTTCTTCTCCAACTTCGAAACAGCATCCTTGTCTCTCCGCATTTCATGGCGCAGAATCTTTTCTCTTGTTCTCAACTTTGATACACCAGTGGTGGCGAACATTTTCAGGTCACCCATTTCAGAATGCATGAGATGAATAGTGCTATTGCATTCTTCGATTGAAGATTTGAGAACAACATTTTCACTCTGAAACACCCATTGCCAAAAACGTGAGGGTCTAAGATCAAAAATAGATTGCATGTATTACGAGCTTGCTGGAACTTACTTGAAGTGTCCTCATCGATATATTATTTTGCTCGTTCTCCCGCATCAGCGCTGAAATGCGCTCGTGCATGAAGCGGCTATTTTCGTCGTCATTGGCCAATCCACTTCTGATTTCAAACGGCTCGTCTTCGGTAGAAGAGCGGCTCCCGTTGCCGTTCTTGGACCGAATGGTGTCATTTAGTTTCTTGTTCTCTTCTTTCAGACAGTTCAGCTCGCTGATAGATTCTTCAGCGATATCCATGAGGCCACGCAAGTGATCAAGCTCCTCCTTCATTGCCATATTTTCTTCCTTTTGGTTGGAAGCCTCATCCTTTGACGAGTCCAACTCTTCCGCGACTTGTCTCAGCCTCTCTTCCGCATTCTGGAGCTTCAACGAAGAAGATTTCTCTATCTGTTCTATTCTGTTCCTTAGGTGGGCATTTTCCGTTTCTTTCTTTGATAGATCGAATTGAAGCCGAGATTCGTCTCCTTCCTGTCGTTCTTTGATGTAACGCGTCTTGAAATCCTGGAAGCGTCTGTCGTAATCTGATTTGAGCTCTTCGATGCGTTTTTTCATCGCATCAACTGTCTTCATTCTAATGGATGTGAGTTGTTGCTCTAGTTGTGCTTTCTCTTCTCGACATGCTTCGAAGGAAACCTTGAGCGCTGAGACATCACTGTCACGAGCTGATACCAGCGATTTCACATTCTCGTATTGGACAAGTGATGATTGGTGAGAGGCCAAAAGTGACTCATATTCATTTTCTTTCGCCAAAAGCTTCCCTCGTAAATCAGCGATATCGTTGGTGAGTGTCTCATTGGCTGAAATTGCCTCTTCTGCAAGTTTCTCAGTTTGAAGCCTTTTTGCTTCCATACCAGAGCTGGAATCCTGCAGTAGTATCAGCTGATGTTCTAGCTCAGACGCCGTCGAGTTTGCTTTATGTTCTCTCTGGAGTGACTCGTCCAGCTTTCTTGACCCCTCTTGTAGTTGGGATTTGAGATCCTCAATACTGCCCAGGCGAAGTCTGCACCGACTTAGGTCACAAGTCAATGTTGCGTCGTGGCTGATACCTAATGCATCATCTAATTGAGAGAAAAAAATAGAAGACGCCTCGTTCTTGAGACGCAGGTCCTCTAGACGCTCCTTCAAACGCGTGAGTTCACAGTCAAGATTGGTAGTGGTTCCTTGCGATTCGGCAAGATCTTTTTCAGCACGATCCACTGCTTCGGACAATTCAGTCACTTTGCTACCAGCTTGCTCAAGTTCTCTCAGCAACTGAGTTCTCTCCGTCTCGGATAATTCCAATTGCGACCTAATGGTCAACAGAACCGATTGTTTCTCTCTAACCGCATCCTCTACACTTTCGTACGTACATGGCACCGGTGAGGGGGCGTCCCTTGGAGGAATGCCATCATTTTCGTTCATTATCGAATGCATCTTTCGTAAAAACGCTTCAGAAGTGGCCTTTTCCTCGCTCAGCGAGTTTACCTTTGCTTTGAGAGAGGCAATTTCACTTTCAATAATGCTGCTTCTTGAGTCTTCACGTTTGACCTCGATAGATGTGTCTCCATCCCTCCCAGTACGGAGATCTTGCTCGACATGACCTTCTGCGCTCTGCGAGGCGCTCTCTGGGACCTTTGGGATCTGCTCGGTTGCGTCCGCCCCTTCCAGCGCACGTGGGGATGTCAAATCCGTGACCAACGCATCAATATCCAGCTTGAACGACTCGAACATAGCAAAGGTGGGCGAATCGCGTGTATTAGTAGGCACATCGACGGAATTCAACGGAGGAGTTGGGTTCGATTGTTTGTTAGGGGAGTCGTCGAAAAAATGGGCATGCCCCTTTGATGATACTAATGGTTCCGAATCCATAGAATCCAGTGACCTGAGCCTGCTTAGTGGAGCCACCTTTGAATTTCGATCCAACTCATTAGTGCTGTTGGCTTTACCGGACGAGAGATCGCCATTATGAGATGGGTACCTGCCTTCTTGGTGCAACTCCACCTTTTTGTCTAGTCTATTTTCTTTCGCGGCAGTGGATGGATGGCATGTCTTAGATGCAGGCTCTTGCTCGTCGAACTTGGAGGATGAATTATTCTCAGTGGAGTCAACCTGCTGACGAGGCTCTGTTTCTTCCACTTGGACATGCGATCGAGCTTGACGTTGGCGATGCCACGCATCCAAATCTTCCTCCCAGCGATCGCCACCGTCAGGCAAAGAAGACTGTCCACAATTTGCCTCTGACTGGTTCCGTTGTGGGTTGTGAGCAAGATTATAATTCCAGCTAGCATCCCGGGTGTCATCACCATTATGGCTTTGGTGAGGTGGCTGGTGCTCTCCGACTTGTTTTCCTTGCCGACCAAACGTGATGCCATTAGTTTCGTCAACGCGATTCTCGTGAAACAGAGTGACGGGTGGTCCCTCCGATGATTTCATTGAACCTCTTTGATCATCAAGTTTTCCATGATGTTCGATTGAACGAGGCGCCTGGCTGGGAGGGGGGCTTTGATCATCGAATTTCCCCGGCACCGAACTGGGCGGGGGAACTTGGACCGTGCTACCCCCATGGCTGTCGCCTGGGTTTGTTTTGCTATCGTCACGGTGCGATCGCAACCCTTGATTTGACCCAGTGGTACGGTGGCGATGCGAGCCAAACGAATCGTTCTGATTGCCAGAAACCGAAGCGTTTTGCCTGACGTCGCTGGCCTCCGGCCAACAATGTTCATCGACTTTGATTTCTTCCTGAAGAGCGGGCTTCGCGTCGGTGGGACTGTGGCTGTACGATGGATCTATGCTGTGATAATCCTCGCGAGGTCTTCCGTCATCCTGTTTCTCCTCCTGCACTGGCTGGAAGCCAACGTCTTCGCCTCTGTTGAAATTGCCCCCACGATTAAGGTCGTCGACTTGGTCATTGCCCTTGCCGAGAGAATGACCCTCGTGCAGATCCTCCGATGACTCCAGTTCGACTGTCGAACTTTCAAAATCCCTCCTGACGAAATGATTTTGCTCTGCGTTGTTCGATAGTTGCCCTGGTTTCGTCATGAGAGTATCGAACCTTTCCTTGTCGTAGGGACTGTCAATTTCTCGTTGCCGACGATCATGTCCGTGGTGAGACCCGTTCAAGTCCCTCGATAAAACAAAGCTGTTGTTAGAGTTGGGCTCCGTTGGTTGATGCTGGTGAAAGTCACTTGTTGGACCGCTGTGGTCTCGTTGCTGGCGATCGCGTCCGTGATGAGACCCATTCCAGTCACTCGAGAGGACCGAGCTGTTTTCAGAGTCGGGCTCCGTTGGTCGGTGCCGGAGAAAGTCGTTCATTGTCGAGGGCGGTCGGACATCTCGAACGGCATCGAACGGGCCATGTCGGTCCCCGTTCCACACCCCATCTTCCTTTGGCCTGCCAACGCCATGCAAGAGATCGTGAAGTCGCCGCTTCTCCTCTCGCTCCTTTCGTTCTCGCTCCTCGACTTCCCTCGAGCTCAGGCGACCGTCGCGGAAGGGACTCCGGAAGGGACTGGGCGCCAGCTCCTCGGAGGAGGCGATGGTGCTCTCTCCGTCGTTCGCATTTGGTCTCCTAGCGACGGCCCTGCTTCCTTGGGGACGAAACGGGCTGGGGGTCATCCCCTGCGACAACGAATCCACCGAGCTATTCCCGTCGAAACGCGTCGCCGTCGGCCCTCCCCTTCCATCACCACCCTTGAAAGGAGTGAGAGACTGGACAATCCCTTCGCCGAAGCTGTTCCGGTCGACGTCGCCGTCGTCGGCGCTCATGAGCTCGGTGAGTTGGTCAAAGACATTAACATAGCTGTCGCGAAATCGCTTGCTTGCAGCCACGGGGTCTTCCGAAAGCACGCTGCTGCTTTTGGCTGGTGTATCCTTGGCTGGTGTAGCCTCGCCTCGGCCGCGGGCAGCGGAGCGATCTCCGTCGCGGCCGTTCGAAGCGCCCTTGCCCAAGGGAGGGGCGGTGTGCAGGAGCTTGGCCAGGCGCTGCCGCGGGTCCGAGGTGATGCTTCTCAGGGACGTCGACGCGATGGACGATTGCCGGCGCGATTGCTCCTCCGTGTCCTGTTCGCCGGATGCGCTCTTCCTTGCCGCCGGAACCATGCTATCGAAGGGACTCCGCGCCGTGTCCCCCGGCCGGGCCAAGAGGCGCGTCACGAAGTCCATCGTCGCCAAGGTCTGGTTGTACCTTCGGCTGGAGGGACAAACCGTGCCGATCACGACGATGCGAGGAGGCTCGAGCGAAACGTCCCGCCCGTCGGCACTGATGCTCGCCCCGGGACCCTCGAGGCTGCGCTGCAGAAGCTGCGTCAGAGCGGACTCCCGGTAGGGTATCGGCGAGGCGAAGGAGGGAGGGGCGTCCTGCTGGTGCGCCGCGTGTTGCGTGATGACCCCACGTAGCACCCCGCGCAGCGCCGAGAGGGACTTGCGTATCGAGCTGGTCCTCTTCGCCCCGGCGTCGTGCTGGCGATCCGGGCTCGCGGTGTCCAGCAGCTGGATTCGGGCCACCTCTTCGCCCGAGATGGACGCGGCCACTGTGACCAGGAAGTGCCCGTGGCCCCCCTCGGCGTTCCAAATCCTCCTCAGTGGTTTGCACCCGAACGCGTCGAGGAGCACCCGGCGAAGCCTATCCATAGATGTAACCGGATCGCGAGCCAGATTCAGCACCACCGCGCCGCGCTTGTCCAGGTGCCGCACTCGCAGGTAACTGGTCGCGCCGCGCTCGTCCAAGTCCCTCTCGGAAAACGCGAGCACGTCTCGCAGCACGTCGTCGTCGGAGATTTCGACGATCGAAAGATAGCACGCGAGCGGCGGATCGCCGGCCTTCGCGGAAGAGAGCAATTCACGCACGACCTCGCCGACCAGGCCCAGGTCGCGGCCCTCGTCCCCCGCGGGGTCGGCGCTCTCCTCGCCGTCCGCGCCCCTCGTCGAGGAGGACGCCAAAGCCGCCACCGCCGCCCCGAAGACGGTCCGCGTCTTCCCGGATCCCGTGCCCCCCACGGCGCAGACGACCGCGCCGCGAGAGATGCGCCCGTCCCCTTCCCTCGTCGTCGCCGCGTCGTGGCCGCGGAGGACGTCCCCCACGACGGCCGCCGCCGTCGCCGCCATCCTGTCATCCGCGCCGTCGTTGGGCCGGTCGCGTCCCGGGTCCCCGGACGGTTTCGGGGACTTGCCGCGGGGACGGGGAGGCCATATCACGTCGTCGAAGCGGTACTTCCTCGCCCAGTCCTCGGAGGATATCTGGGACTGGGGGGCAGGGTGAGATGTCGTGTTGCAGTGCAAATATTTGAGAGAGCGCGACGGAAGCGAGCCGAATCGGTTCAGCGGGGGTATGGAAACAACTTGCGCAACAGGAGCAGAACTGTGCAAAATCCAAACTTGGCAGTCCACCTTTCGATAAACATCCAATGGAAGCCGTTGACGGCTCGTCAGTGGAAACCTCTCACGAGATCGCCTTCGCCCAATGAAACCATCCGCCTATGGCGCATTGCCATAGTGGAAATAGTGACCCAGCACAACACTCGATACCTCATTCCTTCCATTCCACAGAGAGGCGGAAAGCGCGAGCCGCACACGACGGGCCCGCTTCGAAAGACAACTCACCACCTCGGCCACGAGCCTGGCGGTCTCCACCGTCACCCGGCCGGCGACGCGCCTCCCCGCTCTCGCGCGCGCCCCCGGACGGCCCGTGCCTCCCGCGCCGCCGCCGTCGTCGCCGTCGTCGCCGCCGTCGCCGTCGTCCTCGCGGTCCGCGTCGAACGCGTGGGGGTTCACGAGGATCACCTCGCCCCCCTCCCCTCGCGACTCCGTCTGCGCCTCCTCCGTCCCTTCGCCGTCGCCGCTGCCGTCCTCCTCCTGTCCCGCGCCCGACGCCACGGGGAACAGCAGGGGGCCGTACCCGTCCGCGTCCGCTCGATCGCGGTCGTCGCCTTCGGGGTGGGGCGCGACCTTGAGCAGCAGCGACGCCCGTCGTCGTTCCGCGCACGCGAGCGAACCCCGCCGCGAACTCCGTTGTGGACTTCGATGTGAACTCCGTTGCGGACTCCGATGTGAACTCCGCTGCGAACGCGGACGGACCGCGGCGAAGGCGTTTCGGCGGGGGGGCGACGGGGACGACGTAGGCCCCGAACCTCCGCCTCCTTGTCGACGGGGGGGCGACAACGCCGACGTTGGCCGCGGGCCTTCGTCTCCTTGTCTGCGCACGGGCGACAAAGACGACATCAGCCGCGGGCCACCCTGCGGGCCGCCCTCCTCTCGTCTGCGCGGGGGCGACAATGACAACGTGGGCTGCGGGCCGTCGTCTTCTCGCCTGCGCGGGGAAAACTTCGACAAAGAAGGGAGCGCGCGGTCGCGCGGACGGGACGGCGACGGCAAGAGGGAGGCGGCGTCGTTTTCGCCCGGGCCCCGCCTCCGACCCGCCGCTGAGGACGCCGCCGCGGCCGCCACCACCGCGGACGCCCCCGCCGGCGCGAGCGACCGGGGATCGTCGCGTCCCTCGCCCCGCGGTCGCCCCGGTACCTCCGCACTCCGTTCGGCTCGCCCTTCGGCGCTATTGGCGCTCCGCGGCCGCTTGGGGGTGAGGGGAGCCGCCCCCTCCCCTCGATCGATCGGACGACCCTTCTGCGCCGGCCCGTGTCTTCGGCCGTCCTCCTCCGGAACTTGAGCCCGACCCCGATCCGTCTCCTGCCCTTGACTCTGGCCTGTCTCTTGCCCCCGTGCGTGTGCTTTCTCCTGCCCCTGACTCTGCTCCTGACCATGGCCTTTCTCCTGCCCCTGCCCCTGCTCCTGCCCCTCTCCCGACCGCTGCCCCTGCACCCTCTGCCGCAGCATCGCCCGCTGCTTCTGCTGGAACCTCCACCGCCGGGACAGCGGGGGCTGGTGCTTCTTCCCGCTCGAAGGAGGGGGGGGCAGGTTCTCCACGCTGCTCCCCCCGCCGCTCCCGCTGGGGCTGGGGGCGGGATCGCGCCTCCCACCTTTGTCATTTGCATTGCCGCTGTCGTCGCCATTGCCGTTTCCGCCGAGGTCGCCGTTGCCATCGTCGTCGTCATTGTGGCCCTCGCCATCGCCGTCACCAGTGTCGCCGTACGACACGTTGATCCGATTGTACAGGTCCTCCGACGCGCGGGCGACGTCGAAGCCTCCTCCCCGGCCGACCGCCCCGCTCCCGTCGTCGCCGCCGCCGCGCGCGTCGACGTCGCGACCGCTACCGCCACTGCCACCGCTGCCATCGCCGTAGTCGACGTCGCCGTAGTAGTCGTCGTCCGCCGCCCCGAGGTCGCCGAAGAACGATCCTCCCGCCCCCGACCCTTCCCCCCCGCGGGGCGCGCCGCCCTTCTTCCCTCCCCCGGCCCCGCGTCGGACGGCCGGGGGCGGGAAGAGCGGCGCCCCGGCGGCCCCCGCGCCGCCGGGTCCGTCGCCGAAGACGTCGTCGTCGTCGTCGCCGAAGACGTCGTCGTCGCCGCCGTCGTGCCCGCCGAAATCGAACCCGCCGCGCCCCCCTCCTCCTCCGCCGCCGCCGCCACCGTCCATGGCGTCGACGAAGCCGTTCACCTCCCGCAGGATGTCCGCGACGACGGCGTCGTCGTCGTCGCCGACGCCGACGACGCCGCCGGTCCTCGACCGCGACGTCGACATCGCCCCCGTCGCGCCGCGCCGCTTCTCTCGGCAAAGCAATGACGGCGGGTAGCGGTGTGCAAACGACGAAAAAGGAAAAAAGCTAAAAATGCAAAATGGCGCGGAGCCGACATTACACAATGTTATTCCTACGTGATTTTTGTACCGCAAAAAAGCCAATCGAGCATTGACAGTGTGACAAGTGGGACTAAGCGGCGGCAAAAAGCAAGCCTCCTCGTCAAGAGCACCAGCACAACAAATGGTGCTGGCAGGTGCTGGCCTCGTCGTCGAGTGAAAGGCAAAAGCAAACGCGCAATGTGTGCCCCAAAGCCACCAAGGTTGATGTTTCGTCTGCGTCCTTAAGCTCTGCTTGGCCATCGTGGCGAACCGAACCGAAACCGTCCAAACTTCGGTCAACAAGCTGGAAGAATTCAAAAGAAAGGTTTTCGATCGAGTTGCAGATCGGAGCTATCCAACTGCCTTACGCAGCTCAGCACATGAAATCTACC
This sequence comes from Thalassiosira exigua, assembly GCA_036939895.1. Classification (NCBI taxonomy): domain Eukaryota; phylum Bacillariophyta; class Thalassiosirophyceae; order Thalassiosirales; family Thalassiosiraceae; genus Thalassiosira; species Thalassiosira exigua. Next base: position 11,006 of record JALLPA010000525.1, read on the forward strand.
CATCTGTACATCCGTCCGTCCGGTGTACGACTGGTGTCCGTTCCTTCCAAAAAGTTTTTCGATAAAATGTAAACTTATCGTAATGGCTACATCACCAATAATAACTACATGAATTGCATGCATCTAACCACGGAGTCAATGTCATTCAGATTTCTAAAGGAGAAAATACCGCTATTCAAAAGCGGGAAAACAACCAGAACATTCTTTTGTCTTCTTAGTTGTATCCGATAGCAATAGCACTAGACGGTATTTTTATAGGTGACAAGGACAAGGAACAGCAGAAAGATGCCCACCATCTGGTGAATATGGGCTCTTTCCAGAATTCAAAAGTACTCACGATGGCACCGAAAGATTCAACGCTCATTCGTCACACTCATGACACCACAATCGATGATGGGACACGCCTTCAAGAAGTGAAAAGGTGATAGTCATAAAGTTCGTGAGTATCTAAGCTAAAGTGTGATTTTGCTGCCATCAAATGTGGTAGAAGGCTGTGGGTGATGGAGGATACGATGGCTGTTTTTGCCATCGTGTCAAAAGCGATGACCACGGATGCGACACCGGCGGCTTCGGCGCATTTTGTCGTCCCACTTCCTACACGGGAGGTGGCACAACGACGGTGTCCTGAACTTTTTCCGTTGCTTCCCAGACAACATACATTTCTGGGTCAGTCCAAGTGGCCCCCCTCCTGCGCGCGCATTCGCGCACGCGTAAAAACCCTAGGTAGAAATGAAAAATAAAAATCCTATTGACAAAAAGGTTTTTCTGACGTGTGACTTGATCGTGACGTCACGGTCGCCGCTCGTTCGTTATTGCTCACATTTTGAGGCCTCGGCCGAACCTCTTTTCGAGCCCGGCTCGAGCGAGGAAGACCCGAAAAAGGTTTTTGAATTTGAAACCACGAGGCGAAGCAAGGCGACGTCGCCATTGATGCATGACGACGACGAGAGGAAGAAACGCACGGACCGCACGCGACACGTCGACGCGCGCGGACGCGAGAGCGCCCGTCGCGTGGCGAAATCGAAAAGAAACGACGACCCCCCTCTTCTCCGAGACGACGACGGCGAAACGCGCGCGAGGCCCCTTTCGTGGTTTCGAATTCGAAAATTGAAACCTCCAGAAAGAGCGAGGGAGGAAAGAAGTCGAACGCGACGCGACGATCGAGAATGAATCAAGCGAGACGACCGACCACGGCGACGCATGACGCGACAGGCGGCTGGGTTGAGGTTGAGGTTCGAGCGTTGTTGCGACGCGGCGTCGTGTAATCGTATAGTGACGTCATTGATCTTGAGACAAAATTTTTTTTTCGTTTTTATTTTGCACGCGCGTGAAAGGGGGGGCCACTTTAACTGAGCCGGAAAGGTAGGCTTGTGTTGACTTTTCACAGAAGAGCCGCTTCCCCAATCATCTCCTATCAGGCCCACGTACCGCATGACATTTTCAGGGGAGGAAGTGTTCACAAAGCTTGCCATCATATGCTGATGCTCCTTTGATATACCTTTCTCAAGGTATGCATCCATTGTTTGTGGCGATTGTATTGAGTAAAAGCCTTTACTGAAGAGCGGTAACTTGTAGTCCTTCACAGGAGAGGAAAAGTTTGGCCCACAAAGCTCAGCTATTTTCTTCATTGACGTATTCTAAAGCGAAAAGTTGGATCGGCACGTCACCGGCAGGCTTCAAAAACTGAGAAGAACATGCTACTTACATAGCATTGACGGAAAAATGCACCATTCAGAGTCAAAGCTACTGCCTCTGAGAGCATCCCTAACTTCAACTAGTTGAGAGCAATAAACCACGATGCTTTTGCGTAATAATTTGAGAGATGGACCGGTAAAAATGATAAAGCAAAAAGTAAACACAAAACTTACCGCTACATACACTCCCAGCTATCTCGCCACACGTGTATTGAACAAATGATGGGGACGACCAAAACTTAGCAAGCTTGTGAAGGCCAAGATCCTTCTTGTCAAGGAGAAAAGACCTGGCTTGGCTGGGCATTGACTCCCAGTGTTTATTTATTGCTTCGTTCATATGGTGGATGGGTTGAATTTGCTCATTTTTCTTATTCACAATTTCGATGTTCCTGGGGTTGTTCGTCCACCTCATTCGATTTGAGTTCTGACCTCGTGCCATGATGCAATATTTTTCTTGAGTTGGGAGGGAGCTTGGAAAGAGATGTAGCCCCTGATATTTGGTTGTGTTCCTTAGGGTAACTATCCCAAGCGACCACGCCTTTGGAATGGACGAAATCCAGCAGGAAGGCGTGAAATGAGAGCGCTTTTTCAGACAAGCGATATCAGCCAGCAGGCCCGGCTAAGAGAAGAGGTAATCTCACGACCAGATTGCCAAGAATTGCTGCAGCGCAGCCCAAATCATTCCAACACCCCTGATATTTGGTTAATTATGGCAACTATCCCAAGCGACCATGCGCTTAGAATGGGTGGAAACGGGGCATATGAGGTGCAATGATGTGCAGTATGTACAGAATAATTTGCATGGGGCTGATAAGTAAGAGATGTATTTGGTAAATTTGAGTGGGCAGGGTTATGCCCCCAATGAAGCAAACTTCAACTATCCCACCAAGAAAAGAGTTTTTTTTCATTAGGTGAAAAAATGTTTCATTAGGTGACTTTCATTAGGACCTGTCCACGTCACCTGATAAACCTAGAAAAAACTTTTGTTGCGAGGGTTTTGTTTCATTTTTCGGTGAGATCGCAAGTGGTCACACGAGGGCTGCGACCAATTTGAAGATCAAATTAGTCACAGCCACCAACTTCACCCCACCGCAAAAAAATCTCAGAAAACCCTTCGTGGGATCGGAAACCCCCTGAAACCTTTTTCAAAACGAGGCGTCAGCAAGTGTCGGCAACAAGGTTGACGCAAAGTCAACCACTCGATTGACGGGACGTCTCAGCCGGTTTGAAGCAAAAAGCTTCGCGTCTGAAAAGACTTTGGACCAGTAGATTTGCGCCAGGCTTCCGAACGACTGGCCTTTTGAATCGAAAGAAGGGGGCTCAAACGAGCTTCGGACGCGCTGTTCAAGCGTTTGGACGAGCGATGCTTCGACACTTCGTTTGGAACAAGAAAACATTTTTTAAAGGGTGATGTGAGGTCGCGATCGCGAAGAACAATGGAGAGCACCTCGCCGACCTTTCCTCACTGCACCCACTTTGCCAAAAGTTTTTGAGGTGAAGTGGTGAAGAGGTGAAGGGTCGCAAAACGAATGTATGCTCTTTGCGTGATTACCTTATTTTAAACACACATTTAAAATTTTAAATTCTGTTTACCCAGCCCGTGTGTGGATTGATTGTAGATAAATACTAATTCCTATGCACCGATTATTTTTTTTAGATGGAATTTTCGATCTCACTTTCCCTACGCTGTATGTATTAGTACAAAATATCTTCTCTCATCGCATTACGCGCTGGTTTGAGGATATTTTTTCGTTCCACACTAGATTCGACTGTACCTATTGTAGCGAGAGAGAGAGAG
>JALLPA010000526.1:0-14506 GCA_036939895.1 Thalassiosira exigua
GAGCCATCGCCTCCGGTCAGCCGGAGTCGATCAACGCCAGCTGAAGAAGCCGGTTGCCGCTGACTAAACCTCCATTGGCACCGAGCCATCATCCACCCCAAAGCATTGGTGCGGCGGGGTACGAGTAAGAAAAGAGGTGAGTCTCTTTTTTGAATTTTATTTTTCTTCTAACAAAAAAATAATCATTGGTTCCTCGTAGTCTTTCTCTTCCTTCTGATTGACGGGGGTGAGGTGAAGCAATCGAGGGGGGTGGAGCGGCCAGGGATGACGAAGGTAAGCCAGAATATTTATGAAACTATTTAATAATGTTTGTCTTCCTCTATCGCAAGGGTAAATAAGGAAGGGCGGCTTCTTGGAGTAAGAAGAAGGCTGATGTCGGGAGGCCAGAGTGGGGGTTCATCGGAGAGGGAGGACGAAGGTAAGTCATTTTTATTTGAAAATATTCGATGAAAATATTAAATAAATTTTGTCTTTCTTTCACTTCCAAAAGCCGTCTGCCTGTTGTCATGCGACGAGTATGGCCGGGGATTGTTAGGAGGCATCGTGTCCAAGTGCTGGCTGAGGATCGGAAGACCAGAGTTGGGGTCCAGTGGAGGGGGGGCTGGAGGTGAGTTGTTTTTGTTGAAATTTTTTTTATGAAATTATTTTTTGGCATTTCTTTCGCTTCCAACGAAATAGGCAAGGCGCCTGCCTGACGCGATCGGGGTGGGGAGGAGGGAAGGGCGAGGCAGGGAAAGAGGAGAAGGGGGGAGAAGGATGGTGGGGCGTAGGTGAGTCATTTTTGTTGACTCTTTTTGTTGAAGTTATTTAATGGTTTTTCTTTCGCTTCCGACGAAATATAGGCAAGCCGCCTGCCTGGCACGATTGGGAGGAGGAGGAGGGAAGGGCAAGACAGGGGAAGAGGAGAAGGGAGAAGAAGTGCGAGAGGAGGAGGGGCGGAGGGAAGGGTGAGGCAGGGGAGAAGAGGTGGAGTAGGTAGCAACGAAGCAATGATGAGGGAGGAGAGGGTCTCGGACTTGGGCGCGGGTGGGAGGTGGGAGCTGGAAGAAGAGTCTATTGTTGTCGTGTTGCAGTAGTCTTGGAGCTTGGAGCGTTAGGATGATGGGGAGTTCGTTTTTCTCTCAAGATACGCATTTAAAAATAGGCCGTTGTTGTTTCTCAAATTCCAATAGTATCAAATTGTAGAAAAATTGAACGGAAAAATAGATTATAGGAACTGTCGGTAATACGGAGGAACTCAGTACTTTACCTAGATACTCACGGTTTTTGGCCGACAGTTTCCCTGATGCTGGACATCTGGATTTTTTCCCGCTTTAACATCGGAAAACCGGAAAGTGTAATGATTTATCTGGGGTATGAATATCTACGAATGCTATGGTACAAAAAGGTGTACCCCCGATTATTGATCCATATGATACTTACTCATGGTAAGGTACGTGTCAAGTGTGTCCTGCCTTACAGCTGATAGGAAAACATGTCTTGGTAGCACAGCATTTTGCACTGGTGAGATACAGGAAGATAATATCTCTTACTTAATATCTCTTACTTTCTAGCAAATTGTTAACTTGAACTTCCTGAGTAACTCAAAAGAATCCCTCCTGGGCTCCTGGGCATCGCCATGACCTGGGCAATAAGGTGGATGCAATTTCAAGCGTCGATTTGGAACATTATTTGAACTGGCTTGTACATTTGGCCCACGTTAGCCTCTACGACATGCAGAGTGCCGAGTTCTGGATCTTAAACACCGGAAAGGTCAAATGTGCGATCGTCTTTCATAGACAATCTCACAATTGAATAATGAACCTACCATAGTCCTTCTGAGAGGGTTCGGAATCCACCCTAGAGAGATTAACTGTGTGCCATTTTTTGACAGATGGCGTAAGTCAGGTCTGGGTTCGTCCCGACAATCTCACCATACAAAAGACCACAATCTTCATCTGCTGAAATAATTCAGAATCCATTGAGGCAATTTCGCGCATGCATGTTCGAGTCGAATCGAGGAATGGTTTATTGAAGAGTTAACGATTTAGCAACGGCGATGAACCTCCTAACAAGCATTTGTCGTCCATGGCAAATTCAAAAAATTACGTTTCAGTCCTGTTGCGGCATATGGAATACGGCATAAAGATGGCCCCACCATGGCTCCACGGAGTCACCGATACAAATTGGCTATCCCCCCAGCCACAAGCACATCTACCCTCCCCCCATCCAAGGAAGCATGCGGGCTGGTGCCTACAACATGACACTTCTTTTTGCAGCATTTCCACCGTGTACGCCTGAAACATTTTGGACGCCCCTCCTGCCCTTCCCCCCCCCCCCCCCCCCAAAAAATCTAGCAGTCCGAAACCCTAGCATGGAGAATAGTANCGCTGCGTGATCCCCAGCACCATCATGTTGTCCTTGATCGCCGTGCAGTACAGGTGGTTCAGCGCCACGTGCTGCGGCACCGGCAGCGCCGCCGTGTCCTGCAGCTGCGGCGGCTTGTTCAATATGATGTGCCGCAGGTGGGGGGGGAGGGGGGGCGGCTCCTTCGTGTACTCGTCCAAGTCCGGCATGGAGTGCCCGTACGCCTCGCCGTCGGCCTCCCCCGACCCACCTCCCTTGCCCCCCTTCTTCTTCCCGCTCGAGGAGCTCCCCTCGTCCGTCTCGGGGTGGGGCGACGCCGACCCCGCGGGGGACGCCGCGGCCTTCTTGGCGGCCTGCGCGGCCGCGCGGGAGCAGTGCACGGCGTGTCGTTCGTTCTCGAACTCCCGATCGCCGGTGTACGCCTTGAAGTCCGTGACGTCGATGAAGTTGTTTATGCGTCCCTCGATGTCGGCGACGGTCGGTTGGTCGGGCGCGAAGCGCCACTCGTCGTCGACGATGAACTTGAACGCGTGCTTCCCCCGCTTGAGGTTGTGGATGTAGGTGAAGTCGTTCCCCGAGCGGTGCATGGGGATCTGGCGGGACCAGCCGTTGAAGGTCCCGGTGATATAGACGTTCCGGCCGCCGTGCTCCCATCGGAAGACGGTGGGGACCGAGTCCTCCTCGGCCGCGGAGATGGTGGCGAGGTCGAGGGGTATGGGGGCGTCACCGGTGTACTGCCGCGAGGAGGCGCCGGCGCCGCCGCCCCCAGCTGCGGCGGAGTGGCCGGTGGAGGTCATGTCCGTCATGGACTGATCCGACGACGTCCGCCTCACGGCGGGATATTGCTGCTGGTGGGTCTGCATGTAGCCCACCGGAGCGGCGCCACCGGGGGGCTTGGACGACCCTCCCTGGCCATACGACGAGCCACCGGATTGTTGGCCGTAGCCGCCGCTGCTTCCGCGCCGGGACATGCCCGCGCTGGATCCGTTCACCTGCTGATTTCCCATCGAGGATGATTATGGGGGGTAACGCGCCGAAGAAGACGTGGAGGAATATCTAGTCGATGGATGCACGGATTATCCTCTCACGCTCGCGACGGCCGTCGTCATGGCAGGTCCATGGTGTCATGTCGTCGTGCGTCGTCGCCGCGTGGGCATGGGCCGCAGCAACGACGCATGGATTTTGGCGATAAATAATATAAGAATAAATCGAGATCATGCAGATGATATCGCCATAATAGTCGCCTGAGTCTATTTACCGCTATGAGAGATTTGAGAGATTTTTTGCACGCTCGCTTCTTCGTATTTCAGATGACTTGCGACTTGTACCTAGGTTCGTACCTGTTCGTACCTTTTGTATCGTACCGTAGAGTCGAGGTTCTCGGGAGGTACAGGTAGGTTCAAGACTGGCACTGATATGCTCCTGGATTTGAAAATTTCCAAGAGCTTTCGCATCGCCTTGTTGTATAGCGTACAGAATGCGGCGGCGGTGCGATGAGCATGATTGCAATGTTGACGTGAGTACACGGGTATGTTCTAATGCAGAAACTCTTCGCCTCGCAAAGCCTTGTTGCCGATGAGCACTATTTGTGGGTAAATTAATACCTTAGTTGTTTGACTTTGAATTTCAATTTCATTTTTCAAAACCCAGGAGAGGAGGGAGACTGAATGATCCGAGCGTTTGTCATTTTTCAAATCCGACTCCACTTTCCTGCCGTTCAGGTTACTCCTAAATCGAAGAGCTTAGAAGGCATTTTGCTTGCATTGACATCATATCTGTACTTTTCAAATAATTTTGGGTTGGGTCTTGGATTGGGTTAGGGAGTAGGGAGCGCTGCTTGTCGAGTGGATCAATGCTACGAAGGTAGATCACGTCCGAAGGGATAGGCTTGGGCAGGGCAAACATGTCTGTCCCAGAAAACGACCAAGCAGGACATCCTTCGAAGGCCCCAAAGGATGAGGGCATGTCTTTGAATCGGGACTTTCTGAGCTCGTTCTTCATAGTCGCGGCTGGTTGCACTTGCCTCTACCTCATGGTGCAAGACGAGTTCGTAGTATCGTCCCGTGCCGTCGCGAACGTCGCCGTCCTCTGGGTCGCGTCGATCGGTTCCGCCTACGTCTTCACGGCCGTAGGCATCCCGCCGCTGTTGGGCTCTCTGGTTGCCGGCGTGGTCCTTCAAAATGCGACGAACGGCTTCGAACTATCCTCGCGCTTCCGAGAAACTATCGAGACTGTCGGCCTATGCGTCATCCTCCTGGTCTCCTCGATGGAGATCGACATTCACGCAGTGGCCAGGGCGGGCGGCGTGTCCTTGCGTCTCACGTTCTTGCCGGGCCTCGTGGAGGCGGCCAGTTGTGCCGCGGCATCGTTCTGGATATTTGGAATGCCCCCAGCACTGGCGCTGTCCCTTGGCTTCATTCTGGCGGCAGTTAGCCCTGCAGTCGTGGTCCCAGGCCTTACCAGACTACAGAAGATGGGTTATGGCGTCGAGAAGGGCATCCCTTCTCTAGTGATGGCAGCAGCCACGTTCGATGATATCGTCGCTATCACGGGATTCTCGATTAGCATTGGAATCGCACTGGACAACCAAGAAAATTTGGCGCTGTCGGCGTTCTTGCACGGACCGGTGTCGATCTTTCTCGGCATTGCGTCCGGTCTTGCCTGCGGGCTAGTTCTGGCGGTTACACGATTCTGCCCACATTCTTGGCATCGAGGCGTGATTGCTCTCGAACTGGGCCTGCTGACTACGTTTGGATATAAGAGGGCTGGGTTTGATGGCAGTGGAGCTGTTGCGTGAGTTGAAGTACTAGAGGTTAAAGGTCGAACAGTACTTCGAACTCATTTAACTTTCCCTCCAAACACTTCAGAACAATTTTGATGGGGATCGCTGCCAAGCTCATCTGGGAGCAGAAACGAGTGGTTGAATACGCTAAATGTGATGGAGGCGACTTATTCGAAAGGATTGAGCGGGACGTGAATTTCGTGTGGGATATTGTCATCCGCCCTCTGTTATTTGGTAGTATAGGAGCTGCATTTAACTTGGATTCGATGCCTGTGGGAAACGTCTCGAAGGGCTGTGCCATAGTGATCATAGGTGCGCCGGCATTGACTTCTGTTCAATCCCTCACATTGCATCGTGCTTTTCTGACATACCATTTCCTGAAATTGCAGGACTTCTCGTCCGATTGCCCACGGCTTTTCTGTCTGCGCATGGGCAGGGACTAACACTGAGAGAACGCCTGTTTGTCGCAATCGCTTGGACCCCCAAAGCAACCGTCCAGGCAGCGCTGTGCTCGATTCCTCTGACGTTGATAAATAAAATGAAAACGGAAGAATACGATGATAAGGAAAAGCTGATCTCGTGGGGCACTCAAATAATGATCACGGCAATTCTTGCCATAGCCATCACAGCACCTGTTGGCCTGCTATCAATCCAATATCTCGGGCCTCGCCTTCTCTCAAAAGAAACACGAGGGAATGGAAGTGATAGCTGAGATACTATTTGAGACAAAAGCTCTAGTCCGAGCCGTAATTGTACAAAAACATCGCACTAGTCTTATTTACTCGGCGTAATACCGCCGTCCAACACAAAGAAAAATATACCACATGAACTCTATGAAACAACTATCTGATAGTCTGTAGAGACCTTCTATTCCTTGTATGAGTGATTCCGGGAGCTGTGGCAATCTCCCATTCCTTGTAATGAGTCAACTTCGTCGTGAAGTTGCTGATGATGTCTCGATTCGCATCCATCATTGGTCTGTAGTAGTTGTGTCACCTGCGTGAGTTGCTCCTCCCAAGAACGCAGCCTAACTTCATACTCATTGCACTTTCGCTGTCGCTCCTCCAACAACTGGCGTTGTCTGGTGTCTTCCTCATGTCTTCGTTGAAGCTGTGCAGCAAGGTCGTTCGTTCGTTGCTGACCAACCTTGGACTTCTCGTGCTCTTCGTGCAGGTTACGCTCCATCTCAATCAATCTTCGCTCATTGGTGAGCAATTCTTGTTCTTTCAGCTCCTGCTTTCGCGATCTATCTGCCAGTTCTTCCTGTAGCGATTGAATGGCGTCACGTTCCTCTTTTGCACGCCGCAGCGCTTTGCCATTGGTTTCGGACTCCTGTCGAATGTTTTGCTCATACAGGGACAGCTCTGCTTCCTTCTCGTCAATGGATCTTTGTTTCTTTTGAAGCCTTCGCGATGTGTCTTCCAGCTCCCCCTGAAGAGATTTGATGGCATCACGTTCCTCTCGCAGTAACTTGGCATTGGAATCTGACTCCTTTCGAATGTTTTGCTCATACTGGGCCAGCTCTGCTGCCTTCTCGTCAATGGATCTTTGTTTCTTTTGAAGCCTATCGTCCTGCAGTGTTATCTTTCTCATGAGAGTTTTCAGTTTGTGAGTTTGGTGGTCAATCTGGGAGCTTTTATCATCCAGTCCCCGTTCCAGGCTCACAACTCGGAGGTGGAGCTTCAGCTTTTGTCGCTCCATATCCTGCTTCTCCTCTGTCCACGATGAAAACGTCATCTTGAACGTCTCTATCCGATAGGCTAGGGATTGCAGTTGCTTGTGTCGCCTTGCCAATTCACGCGATGCACGTTCAAAGACTTCAAACTTGCAATCGCTTATTTGTTTCATCGCTGTACATAACTTAGCCAGCGACGCACGTGCAGTCAATACATTTCTTTCCATCAAAGCAATCTAGAAATGCGGCAAATGAGTTGGGGAGGATACTGTGAAATTATTCGTGGACCCAAAGAAACGAATTGTCAAAGACGTACCTCATCACGGAGCGATTCTTTGCGCTGCCTTAGTCCTTCCTCCTCGTTAGACTCCTTCTTTACTCGCAAAGTGATGCTGCTGAGGGCTTTCTGCTGAACATCCACATCCCGCAGTAATCTATTCAACCTGGCATGTGCATCAACCAAGTCTGAGTCCATTGAGCTGCGAATTTCTCCCGCTTCCTTATTCAGCAACTGCAGTCGCTGGGACGCCGCGTTACACTGGCTACTGAGCTCTCTCAGCCGTGTTTCTTCATGATGAACCTTCGATGACACCAATTGCTCTTTTTCTCTTAGACTGGTTTCTTTCAATTTTAAGGAGTCTTCCCACTTGGAAAGCTCAGCTTCCTTTTGCCTCGCATCTTCCTTACTTTGTCTCGAAGACTCGATGATACAAGACTCCTGCGACGCAAGATCTGCCCTCTTTTGAACCAAAGCGTCTTCCTGCGAGGAAACTCGAGATGACTTCACTTCCAAGTCGCTTCGTTCCCTTGAGAGCTGCTCGGCAGCCTTAGATATTGAGTCGCCTTGCGAAGTTAACGCATTCTGTCGTTGATTCAATGCCTCCTCTCGGTCCACAAGTAATTGGGCCTGCTTTGTCAATTTGGACAGCTCATCCTGAAGTTTTGCTTCCTTGTCCCGAATCCGCCCTTGTTCACTCTCCAACTCTGTCATGATTTCGCTCAGTTCTTTCTTGGTGGCAGCTTGCGATTGTTCTTCCGTGTCCAACAGTCTCTTTCGTCTTAGATGATCTTCGGTAAGGTCGAGTAGCTTTTGGTTTTGATCCTTAACCGAGTTTTGAGCCTGCTGTATATCAAGTTCAAACTTATTCTTCCTTCCTTCCAATTCCTCACGTTCGGTTGCCATGTCATCTTGCAGAGATTTCAATCTTTCCTGTTCCGTTGCCACAAGGCTTTCCTTCTCTGCAATAGCATCCAGCCGATCGGACAAGTCCTTTTCATGGTCAGAGCAAGCATTCCTCTTAGATTCCAAATCCTCCCATTCAGCCTTGGCGAGCCTTTCCTTCTCACTTATAGCATTGGACCTTTTGGATAGACTTTCTTCCAATCTAGAACAAGCTGCCTCCCTCTCTGCCACATCCTTCCCAAGAACCTCGATTCTTTCTCTTTCCTTCGCGCAAACCTGCTCTTCCTCGTCAAGCCTCCTCGAGCGCTGTTCCAACTCATTCTCACGCCTCAAGCACGAGTTTTCGCGCTCCATTACATCAGCAGAACGCACTGCCACAGAATTCTCTCGCTCGGCACACAATGACTCTCTTTCAATGAACTTCTTAATGCGCCTGTCAGCGTTCTCCATCTCTTTTGAACAGAGCTGTTCCCGCTTGATCACATCATCAGCTACCTCTGCCACTTCGGATTCTAGGACCTTGCACGATTCCTCCCTTTCATCGAGTTCCTTGCATCGTTGCGCGTTAGCGTCCTCTTGCTCCCCGCAGTTCTTCTCTCGTTCTAATAGGGCATGCTCCCTGCGCGTCAGTTCATGAGCTGCCTCATCCAATTCTTTGGACCTTTTGTCGCAATCTCGATCTAACTCCTGCGCTTTCTCCAAAGCTGCCTCCTCTTGCTGGGCGCACGAGTGCTCCCGTTGGGACAGGGCTTTCTCCCTACGGGACAGAGTTTGTTCCTTGGAGGACAACTTTTGGGAGACTTCATCTAGTTCGGATGATTTTGCAGCAAAGGCTCGTTCCAGCTCCTCGGCTTTGGAGGAGGCCGCCTCCTCTTTTTGGGTGCACGAATGCTCTCTTATGGAAAACTCTTGCTCTCTCTGAGACAGAGTTTGTTCTCGCGTAGCCAGCTTCCGAGCCACATCCTCCAACTCTGCCAGCTTGTCAGCACAGGTGCGTTCTCGTTGGTCCAGTCTCTTGGAGTAGTCCTCAATCTGCCGTTCTCTTGTGCCCAGTGCCTTGTCCTGCTCCGCAGATTGTGCTTGTAACACCTGTTCTCTCTCGTCAGCCCTCTCAGAGGCCTCATCGATCATCCGCTCGCGCTGATCGCACGCCGTCTCCCTCTCAGTGAGATCCTGGGACCTCTTTGCAATGTTCTGGTCCCACGCTGCCAGCTTCACCTCACGCTCCGAGGCTGACCGGAGCGCGCCATCCGCCTGCACCCTGAAATCCCGACACTGTCCCTCCCTCCTCGCGAGCCCCCGTTCCCGGGCGTCCAGTTCCTCCACACGACTCGTATGCGCACCCTCCCTGTCGGACAGCGCCTCAAGCCTCGCCTCCACCTTTTCCTCCATCGTCGCGCACGACCGCTCGCGCCGCAAGAGCGCCTCGGCACGGCCCTTGATGTCCCGGGCGCAGTCTCGCAGCTCCCGCTCCTCCCGCTTCAGACGGGCGGCGGCATCGTCCTGTGCCTTCGAGACCGTCAGGAGCTCGTCCTTGACCAACGCGATCCGCTCGCGCTCGGCGGAGAGCCGCTTCGATTCCTCTTTGATCTGGGCCTCCCGCTTGGCGAATCGGGCCTCGGACGCCGCGGTCCGCTCGGACAGCTTCCGCGCGTCGCTCTCGACCTCGTCGCCCCGGGCCTTCAGCGTCGCGCGGTCCCTCTCGGCCTCGGCCCGTTCGCGCCGCAGTCGCTCCTGATCCTGGCGCAGCCGATCCCGATCCTCGCGGAGCCTCCCGGCTGCCTCCTCAGCCCGCTCCTCCTGCCTCCGCAGCTCCGACTCTCGGGAGGTGCACCGCGTCGCGGACGCCTCTCCCTCCTGGAGGAACTTGTCTCGCTCGTCTCGGGCCCGCTTGAGCTCCCGCAGCGCCTCGTCCCGCTCGCTCGCCGTCCGCGCGAGGGACTCTCGCTCCTCCTCCGCCCTGTCCTCGAGTTCCCTGCTCCCTTCCCGCGCCGCTTCCAGATTCCGCAGCGCCTCCTCCCGCTCGCTCGTCGTCCTCGCCAGCGCCAGCCGTCCCTCCTCGAGGCTTTCGGCCAGCTCCTCCGTCCGATCCTTCAGCTCCGCGAACTCCGCCTGGCCCTGCTCCTTCTCCGCCCGCGCGAACGACACGTCCCCCCGGAGCGACGCCAGCTCCTCCTCGCGCAGTCGCACCTCCTCCTCCTGCAGCTGGACGTTCTCTCGCAGGTCGTCGCGACGACGGGACGCGTCGTCCGCCTCCCGCCGCGTTATCTCCAGCTCCGCGCGCAGCTCGTCCTTCGTCCGTCGAAGCTCGGAGAGGTCGGCCGATTCTTTCTTCCAGGCGGACAGCTCCGCCTCCAGACGGCGGATCTCCTCGCTCTGCTCGGCGAGGACGCTTTCTCGCTCGGCCAGGGTGCTCTGATCGAATGACACCGCCGTCGTCAGGTTGGCGTTGCCGTTGAGGTTGTGGTTGTCGGCGTTGACGTTGTCGTGGTTGCCAATCGACTTGCCCGCCGGCGCCGACGCCTTCCGCTCGAACGCCGACGCCTTCCGCAGACTGCCTCCCCCGGCGAAGTTGCGGCTGTGGGGGTTGGTCGGACGTCCGCATCCGATCGACGGCGAGGCGTCCGCGGACGAGAGGGGAGTCACCAGAGACGGCTCCGTCCGAGAGCCCCCTTTGGTCGCGTCGTCGTCGCCGTCGCCGCCTCGCTTGCGAAAGCCCCCGAGGAGGGAGCCCGCCAGGGAGCCGTTGACCGACTGGCCGATGGACTGCGATTCGGAGGACTGCGAGATGACGGACTCGTCGGCGTCGAAGAGGAAGTGGCGAGGGGCGCCGGAGTCGGAGGCTCCGAAAGGACGGTCGTCGGTCGCCCCCCTCTTCTTAGCGCCGCGAGAGCGCCCGTTCGTCGGGACGAAGCCGGAGGACGGGCCTCCCGCCGGGGCGCCGCCAACGGCTCGCTCCTGGACCGGGCCGGCCTCGGCGGACGTCTGCCTCCTCCTGCCCCTCTCAAAAGCATTGTCAATGTTGTCATTGTCAGCATCATCATTATCAGCATCCTCGTTGGCATCGGAGCCAGCATCGGATCTCAAATCGATCCCTCGAAAGGCGACGAGGAGGGAGTCGTCCTGACTCTCGTCGGCATTGGCTTTGACGCTGTCGTCATTACTGTCATTGCCAGTATCGCAGTCCCCGCCCTCGCCACCGCCCCGCCGACCGTCCCGACGCCGCTCCCTCCTCCAATCTTCCAGCAAAGACCGGGCGGTGACCTGAGAGACCTCCGCGGAAACGTCCGCCACATCGCCCAGGCTCCCGCTCCCCGCGGACGTGATCGAGTAGTCCAACGAGGTGTCGGGTCCGTCGCGGACGTCGAGGCTGCGAAACCCCCCGTCTTTCCGGGATCCGCTCCGGGCACGGTCCGTGCCTTGGTCCTCTCCTCGGTCCCGGACGCCGCGGTGGTTCTTCGTGCGGACGGTCTCCTGCCTCTGGAAGGCGGAGGAGGAAAGGGCGGAGGGGACGGCGCGCGCGGGGGAGGACGAGGCGAGCGTCACCACCGACTGGGGCACCCGCCGGCGGGGAGGAGGGGGCATCTCCTCCCGCGAGGGCGGGGCGGTCGCCTCGCGGAGTCGACGGCGCGGGGAGCCGCCGAGGGCGGACCCGTCATTGCCGTTCATGATCGCGATGGGCGATGGGCGACGGGCGACCCGACTCGACCGCCGGCGACGATGGAAGCTCTAGAGGGATAGGAGGCCGGGGACGCGGCCTCCCGAGGCCGCGGGAGGGATCATCGTCGATGGGGCGGCGGTCTTGCCGGCATGGGTAGTGGATGGCCTGCTAGCGTTAGCAGGGCGATGAAAGCGAGGGGGGGAAGGGGAAGCCGCCATGGTGGGTCATGTTCTGTTGCCAACGAGTGTACGATATCGTACCTACGCTTCACGTAACGATTTTTTACAAATTAACCCCCTTTCACCCCTTTTCATTTTCTTTTACTCTTGGCAAAACATCGCAGATAATTGGTTAACTCTGCCCTAGGGTACTATCATACCATCGAAAATAACGCACCAAGGTATTTTATTCAGAACTGTAAAGAAGTTAGGAGCGCGCGCGCATTTCAACTTTTGGCGGGAGAGGGCGCGCTCATTTGCGTACATATACTAATTCCTATGTGAAAATTTACAAATGAGCCGGTGAATATGGCGCGGACTCCAACTGAAACCAACTGATTTTTTCCCACATACAATACACCCTTGCCACACCGCATTCGTATTGTAGATACGATAGTACTACAGTACGACTTACCCGCGCCCCGCGCCGCCGCCACCATGACGCCCCTCACCGTCGCCCTGGCGGCATCGGCCGCCCTCCTCGCGGCGGCGGCCGCGCCGTGCGCCGCCTTCGCCCCCCCCGGACCGCGGATCGCCCGGACGCCGCCGGCGGCGCCGGCCGGGGAGGTCGCGGCGAGGCGGTCCCCGCTGCCGCGACGGTCGTCGTCGTCGCGGTCTCCGCCGTCTCCGCCCCGAACCCCGACCCGGACCCGGACCGCCTTCGTCGAAGCCGCTGCGACGACGACCGTCGCGAGGAGCTCCACTTGGGACGATTTCTCCTACGACGAGGACGACGACTTGCTCGATTCTGGAGTCGATTCGGAATTCGTCGCGGCCGACGAGAACGACGATCCGAGCGTCAAGGCCGCGACCGGGATGGCCCTCGAGGCTCCGGAGGTGGACTGGGACGGCCCGGTCATAGACGTCCCGCAGGGTAAGATGTTGTTCGAGTTCCCTTTTCAATGCTCTTTTTGTTTTCGTTGCAGGCGTCGGCTCATTCGTATTGATGTGACCAATTATTCTTCGTCTCGTGTGGTGACGCAGGATCGCAGTTGGAATTGGACGAGGAGACTGTGCAGGGGGTGTTGGCGGCATGCCGGGAGGAGATAGGGTGAGTTAGTTTTCCCGAACATGTCGATCTTTGTTAACTCAATTTCATTTGAATTAATAATAATTTCTTGTATTGCCTCGGGGAATCACAAAATGATGTGAATACAACAAATGCAACCGATAATATGTGCCCACTGACACAATGCGAAACGCAACCTAGGACAATGTTCGGCTACCAGGCCGAGAATCGGGGGGTCGGCATCACGGGGGGCGTGGACTTTGTCGAGCTCGACGGCCCGACCGTCGTCCTCAGCCTAAAGGGACGGTTCTGGCACCAACGCCCGACAGTGCTGCAGCGGGTGGGGGCGTACCTCACGGCACGTATCCCAGAAATCGTGGACGTCGTTGTCGCCAATGAGTATGAGCTCACGGACGAGGCAAATGACCTCGCCTTGTGATGAGTTTTGGTCGGTCTTTTATTTTGGACACGATTGAGCGGATGGCTCTCTGCCTAGGTAACAAATATTGTTTCTGCTAATCTGCTTCCGATGGCCTACTGTGCCTCATTTGGTGTGAGCACTCTAATCTCCAGTACTTAAGATATGCAATCTAGAGGCCTGGAATGCACAGTTGTGCCGAGAATGCTCAATGCTGCCACGCTCTGTCTCTAAGGCATGCGCCAGCTGGGCACTTTGACGAACTGATCGAAAGCGCAGTACTCCTCTGCTATGTTGGCCTGAAACCAAAAGTTCTCCCCTCTGCCCTGGCCTATATCCTCGTTTTTTCGCTGTGATTGGCCCTGCACATAGGCAGCTGGGCAAACTTCAGCTTCGTTCTCCCACATATGCCTGCCACTCCCAGCACATGCTGGAGTGCAGCGAGGTTATACGGCGAGCGTCTGCAGCGACGAGACCAAAATGCTGTTGTCGCTGGATGCTGCCTCTCATTCCCAATGCTAATCACATTACTTGTACAAAATGCATTTTCATTTTATCATCCACATATTAATTCAAACATGGTGAACAGATGTCACAACAAACATCACTGTGCTATGAATCCTAGTAACCGCCAAATCAAAGATCATATTTTGTGGGAAAATGCCGCATTTGAATAACAAAGACGGAAAATATTCATATCCAACATGTGAATACGGCAAAATTTTTAGTGAACATCACCTTTTCATGATAACTCTTGCTGATAGATGCCCCAGCTTCAGCCCTTGGCACCTCTAAAACACCTCCTCGAGCTCTCAAGCGTGATCTACAAGGGTGAAGCTTGACATTGATCTCTACCATTTTTTTGGCAACAAGCGATGAACACTATTCATTGGAATGATCAATCACATAGATTCAACAATATTGGCTACTATTTTTTTAAACAATCAAAGGGGCTGCAGCAAGAGAGGTACTTAGCTGCTTCTATGCTTTAGGTCCTAAAAAAAGATAATATGATACCTCTTTATGTGTTTCAGTTGTGTTGGTCCAGAAGTAGGTCCAGAAGTCCTTATGTGATGTGTCAAAATGTAACAAAATTACTGAGAACACAATATTGACTGTAAGGAGCTTCAAATCACTTTGACCTGATCAACACACATACTACTGTCTGTTTGCTATGAGATAGCCACCCGCTCGGTCAATTTTGGTCCGATTTT
>JALLPA010000527.1:0-14475 GCA_036939895.1 Thalassiosira exigua
ACCCCTCGGACGCGATACCAAAATTTGACCACGGTATTTCGGTTACGATATTTATAGTAAGGTACGTACTGTCCCGCTCCAGCACGTTTCTCTCTGTCTTGTTCTTCCGAGGAGCAAACGATCCAAGTTCCCGCCAGTCTCCAAACTCCATCCTTCGAGCTTCGTGGAGTACTCCGCCAGCCTCCTCCTTAAACTTCTTGGCCACCTCTCCGGCGTCAGTCCCTCCTCGTCCGAAGTGGCCGGGTCCGCAACTGCATCAGCCAATCATGGGGACTCGCATTCACCATCGCCTATTTGGTCTCTTTCTACGAAACAGATGGTTGTACACCAGTATTTTGCAGAGAAACAACACAGCTTCATTTCATAAGGCAAAAATGCTATCTACATGTGAACTAGAGAGTGTATGAGCGGCGGCAACCCAGCAAGGGCTGGTTGGCCTGAACACAACACATCGTAACGCAAGCGTGCATCGCGGAGCAAGGACCCACCCATCAATCGTCACTTCTTCGGGCGGAACCAGCTCTGGATGGTCCTCTGCTTTCCCGGGGGAGCGACGGCCGCGGCGGTCCCGCCCCCAAGGGACTCTCCCGTCGACCGGCGTCGAATATCGTCGGCTCCTTCGCTCACCCGGATCCGGTTCGGGGGGGGAGGATCGTTCTCGGCAGCAGAAGCCGGCGACGCATCTTCGGGCGCCCCCCCCGGCGGAGGTCGGCCGAACAAGTACGTCTGGACGAGCTTCTTCCGATCCCTGTCCCTGCCTCCTGCGTCGTCAACGGTGGCCGAGCTCTCGATGCTCTCCATCTTCCTCTTTCGCAGGAATTGGTCCAACGGCCGTTTTTTCGACTCGGACGGGACGTCTGCCACGGGCTCGTCGTCGTCGCTGAAGTCGGATTGCAACTCGTCGTCCAGCGGATTCGACTTGTCGTCCAGGGGCGCCTCTGCGGCCCCTACGCCGTTCCCGTCCTCAGGGGACGCGCGCTGCCCCCCCAGTTGGTGCCTCTCGCTCAGCCAGAACGCCGGCACGCCCCCGTTCGACTCGTCGCCCCCCGGCGGCGTGACCGTCGTCCCTCGCTCGCGCTCCCCGCCTCCCTCGCGGCCCTTCCCGCGCGGCTGTGCGCCCTGGGGGGCCGTCGGTCGCCCCCCCTTCCCGGACGAGAACAGCGTGCTCTGCACCTTCTTCGCCGTCGTCGCGGGCTTCCTCTCCTCCGCGCGCGGGTCGTCCCTCAGGGCCGGCTTCGGCAACGTCCGCCCCGCCGCGCGGATCGACGCCATGTCCCGCTTCGTCACCTTCCGCGGCGCCGAGGGCTCCTCCCGGTCGAAGAGCTGGCGCTTCCGGACGGGGCTGCCGTTCGGCGAGGGTCGGGTCGCGTGGCAGGATTGCGCGATGGCCTTGGTGACCGTGCGGTCGTGCCGGCCGGCGGGCCAGACGGAGGGACGGCGCTCGCTTCCGTCGTTCGGTCGCGGTGCCCGGAGGGAATTCATTTGAGACTTATCCTCGCTGGGATCCTTTCGACCGGGCGCAACGTCAGCCTTCCCAGACGCGCATGATTTCCCTCAGGGAAGGAAGGAGGGAGCAGCAGCAAAGACACGTCCATCGTTGCCCCGTTTGGCAGCCTCCTCGAGTTCCCTTCCGTCGTGGACCGTTCCGTCGCCCGGAGAGGGGGGACGACGATCCGGGAGCGCACAAACCTTCCGCGCAGAGGGCGCAGCCGCCGTGGCGGGTCCCTCGTTGCCCGTTCGGGCAGCCTCGTCGGGTTTCCTTGCCTTTTGGTCCTTTCTTTCCCCCGGCGAGAGGGGACCGTCCGGCGGCGCACGAACCTTCCTCGCAGGACGAGAAGGAAGTGCCTCCGGCGGGACCGAGGGGGGGGCTCGTCCACGGTCGCTACTCCCGGCAGCCTCTTGGACGTTCTCTCCGCGGTTCTCGACGGCTGAAGCTGGATCTAGGGTCGCGTCGGAAAGAGAGCCCCGAGGAGCGCCGTCGCCGGCACGGCTTTCGCCGCCAACTTCCGCGGCCGCCTCCTCTCCGGCCTTCTCTTCCGCGGCCCGCTTCTCCCTCGCGCCCCCGCCCTCTGCCCCCCTCCCCCTCAGCTTGGGATCGTCCAGCGGATGCCGATGCGTGTCCCCGTCTTCCGTCAGCACCCACCCGTGCCCGCACGCCTCTCCCACCGTCGCCCTCCGATCCGGATCCCGCTCCAGCAACCGCGCGACCAAGTCCCGCGCCTCCCCCGACACGTCCTTCCACTGCCCCTCCGGGAAGCGCACCTCGGCGTACTCGGCCACGGCGTCCAATCCCTCCGAGGCGTCGAACGGCGGACTTCCGCTCAGGAGGACGAAGAGCACGACGCCCAGCGACCAGCAGTCGATGCCCTTCCCGTACCGTCCGTCCCCTCGCGCGGCGTCGTGCCTCCTCCGCAGCACCTCCGGGGCGAAGTACTGCGGCGTGCCGCAGAACGTCTTCAGCCCCTCGGGGGCCATGGCCTTCGCGAGGCCGAAGTCGGTGAGCTTGACGTCGACGTCCGATCGCCGATCGACGAGGAGCATGTTCTCGGGCTTGAGGTCGCGGTGGACGATGCCCCGCTCCTCGTGGAGGTAGTGCACCGCGGCCAGCGCGCGTCGGAAGAGCCGTCGCGCGGCCGTCTCGTCGTACCGTCCTCGCGCGACGATGCGATCGAAGAGGTCTCCCCCTCGCACGAGCTCCATGACCAGGTAGATCGCCCGGCCGGGGGCGACGTACGTGTCGTGCAGCGTCACGACGTAGGGATGGTCGAGGCTTCGCAAGATCTCGGCCTCGGCTCGGATGGCCGCCAAGCGCTCGGCGGTCAGGTCCTGCCGCACGCGGTGGCCGGCGCGTCCCCCCAGGGGAATCACCTTCACGGCCCGCTCTTCGCCCGTGCGACGGTGGATGGCGCGTCGGACCTCGCCGCAGGTCCCCGTGCCGAGGAGGTCGCGGAGGTCGTAGTCGTCCTCGACGCGGCGGACGGACGCGAGGTCGCCGGGGTCGTCGCTGCCGTGGTTCCTGTTCCGCGCGTCTCGTCGACGGAGCGCCGTCCCCTTCCCGGTCGTCGCCGCGAACAGGCTCCTCCGGCCCTTCCCGCCGTTCGCGGAGTGACATCGCGTCGCGCGGGGATCCACGGCCCCCGGCCGCCGGACGCGGGAGGAGGAGGCCGACGGCGGCGGCGAGACCTCCCCCCCCGTCTTCTTCCCGCCGCCGCCATTGCCGCCGCTTCGGCCCCTCCTCCGGCTCCCCCGGCCGCAACCGCTCCCGGCGTCCTCGGCCCCCCACCCGTGCCGAGCCTCCTGCTCGTACAAGTTCACGAAGACGTACGAGTACTGCGCCGCGTAGGCCTTCCGGTCCGTCGCGCCGCGCATGCGCTTGGCCAGAATCTTGGGATTGAGGAGGCAGATCACGTCCCCGGTGTGCAGCTTCCGCCGCTCGTTCTTGCGGAGGAGGGCGGTGCCGTTGACGAGGGTGCCGTTCCCGGAGGCGTCCTCCACGAACACCTCCATCTCCGGGGGGGCGACGTCGTCGTGGAGCCCTCCTCCGCCCCCTCCCCCTCCCCCTCCGCCCCCGGCGTCGGCGAGGAGGCAGTAGATCCGGCAGTGGCGGTTGGAGACCATGGCGTGGACGTAGTCGTGTCGACGGCGGCGGGCCTCGCGGCGCTGTCGGGCCTGGTCGTCCTCCTCCGCGGCTCCCTCGGCGGGGAGGGGGGCCGTCGGGGGGTCCATTTTCTGGGCCGTCACGTCGGCCTGCACGCATATCGTCCACGATCAAAGGCGACAATGCCGCCGCACGTTCGTATGGCGTTGAAAGGCCGACGATAGTTGTTTGGACGCGAAAACGCATTCGAGACGGTTTCAATTGTTTACACGAATCCAGCGCAGGGCGTCCGATGTAAGAGGTGGCCCAAACGGAAATGCACAGTGAAACGATCGAAGAAAGATGCGGCATCCATCAGTCGAGAGGTTCGATCGTTCGGAAACGAAGTCCCAAATGTTCCATCGCAAGAAGGGCAAGAAGCATGGCAGAGCATGAGTGAGCACGCGAATGGAAAGCGAGCGCAACCGGCCGTCGTGGCTCTCGAAAGAAGATCAAAGACACCAAAAATTTCAAAATGCACTCGATGGAAACGCACCTTGGCCGACCTCCCCAGGACGTACTCGTTGAACCGATCCCCCGTCGCCAGCCCCGTCAGTCCCAAAAAGGTCGCCCTCGCCGGCGGGGGGGACGGCGTCCTGCCTCCCCGCTCGCTGCCGATCGAGGGCGACCGCCCTCTCGTCGCGCCGGCCACGCTCCCCGCCCTCAGGGGGGAGCGGGGCAGCATCTCCGTCGCCCCCCGCGCCGATCCCGGCCGATGTCGAACCTCGCCGCCGCCAGTCTCATTGTTTTCGTTGCCCCCGCCCACGGGCATCATTCTTCCCCAAGGGACCGTGAGCGGATCCACCGGGGGCGGCGACTGAAAGTCCTGGCTCTGCGTCGCTCCCACGTCCTCCTCGTCGTCGTCGTCCATCCCCAATTGCGTCAGCTCGTTCCCCTGCGTCATCTCGTGCTGGGTGTGCGACTCCTGCGTCTCCGGATTGACCTCGGCGTCAACCTCGGCGTCATTGGCGCCGCAGTCGCGGCGGGGACGCTCCTCCACCTCGAGCCGGTGCGCGGGCGGCGGCGCCGCCGCCATGGCGGAGCAGCGGAAGCCGCTCCGGCTCGACGATTGGCTCCCGACGAAGTCGTGGCCCGCGGGGGGGAGGAGGGGGCCGAGGACGTTCTTCTCCATCGATCGGCGTCGATTCTCTTGCGAACGTCGGCGCGGCGCGCGATTCGAATAATTAATAATTTCGATTCGATGAGAAAAAAAATGGCGCGGGCGGGGCGGGGACGATCGACTCGCGACGACGCGCGACCGGCTGCTGAAGGCGGCTCGCGACGGGGGCGAGATAGGTATAATATGAAAGGCGGCGGCTCTTCCTCGCTCCTCGGAAGCGTGGATCGTCGACGTCGAGGGGCGGACGGTCGGTCTTCCGCTGGCTCTATCGGGGGGACGATTTCCGTCGCTTCGCAGGGCGGCTCGGCTCGGCCATGGTCATGGCGAAAGGCAGGGCAGATTCGAAAATCAAAAAGACGAAAATGAACTGACGGTCGGTCGGAGGACGCGATGGGACAGCCACGCCACACGAATGGCAGGACGTTTTCATTCGTGCTCTCGAATGCGATAAGTAAGTAGGACCCGATATTGTCCTCCTGACTCAGGTAATTTTATTATTTTAATAGGAGGAGTAACACAAAGCGACGATGAAACAAACGCCTCCAGTGTAAAACCCACGGGGCTCGGAATCCGGAATCGAAACAGTCTAATTTAGTTCCCTTTCCGATCTCGGTCTCGGCCAATGACGACGAATCTTCAATTTGTATCAATTCCTGCATGCGCTACCGATACCATATGGTGTGCTTTTTCATCCGTGACGCACGCCCGGCGTCGCGCGCCAAATATCCAAGGGGGCCGGCCTTTCTCGACGCGACTCGAAATTTCCGTACGAGGTCCTATGTGCGTTCCGTACTCCCACCAATTATTGAAACTCCCGCGAAAACAGTTCCCGCTTTTCGTTTCGTGATTTCCCTCGGGATATTTTATCAATATCGAATAGGTAGGGTCTATCACTAATAAATACAGAAGTAACTATTTGTCACGAAATTTCCTAACTCTGACTAAGTTTTCAAAGTTTATCAGTACGATACAATTACGGCGTTAAGACGACCTCCAGAAATCAATCCCCCTCAAGACTTCGCCCCCGAGACGCGGGTGACACGCCCGAATGCGGGGTTCTGTCTCTTTTTAAAATAGCACTCAGCACACGAGACCACGCTCGAATTTGGGTATTTTAAAGTTATTTTAAATATTTCCAATTTTGGTACGTATCCAATAATTCACAACAACTTATTACATTTCAACGATCGAACATCAAATGCTATTTACTACCCAAACTGTATGTGTCCAACAAACACTTGGTCGAACCAATAAGTTGTTTCGGTTGATAACATACCTCTAGCCCCGATCGCGCGATCCAAAATCCAAAGCCCATCCAAAAAGCCAAAGCCAAAGCCCATCACGATTAGATTCCGCGCGCGGGTCATGGCGGCCGCCGCGGCCGTGGACAGGATCCCCCCCCAACAGCCCCCCCACCCCTACCTACAAAAATCCAGCGGAGCCGCGCCGGAGCGTCGCGGGACGTCGAATCGTAGGGGCGGGAAAGCGCCGGGAGGGAGGCGCGCGCGGGACGGAACGAAGGCCCCTCGCCCTCGCCGCCGCCCTCCGGAGTCCGGACCTCGGAACCCTCTCGACGTCCGCTCTCTCGGCCCTCTCGGTTTTTTCTCGCGACGAAAAAGGTGAGGAGGCGACGAGGAGGCCGACGACGGGCGCGTCGGGAGGTCGCGCGCAAGCGGGCGTCGGAAGCGCCGGGGAAACAGCGGCGTCCGAGAGCGCCCGCGAGCTTCCGTCGGTGGCGACGCCGGATCTCCCCCCCCCCCGCCGCCGCCGCCGCGAACGTCCGGCGGAGTCGGCCTCCTTCGGTCGCGGGGGGGCTCGGCGCTGGAACCGCGGGGGAGTCCCGACGACGAGGCGACGACGCGCGCCGCGGGGGGCGGCGGGGGATCCGATCGTCGGATCGTCGTCGGCGACGGGGGGGGGGGGACGAGCGAAAGGAGGGGGCATCGCGTCGGGGCGAGGGCGTCGACGCCGACGGGGGAGGGGAGGAGGGAGAGCGCGGGAAGGTCGCTCGCCCCCCCGATGCGACGTTCGTTCCTCGGCCGGCGCGAGCGCTTCGGCCGCCCGCCTCTTTCGTTCGGGCGAGCGCGCGGACGACGCGCTCGAAGTCGTCCGCCGAATCCGTCGCGCTCGCCGGGCTCGAAGAGACCCAGAGGAGTCGTCGCCCGGCCGCAACGGACCGCTGCAGCTGCGACGAGATTCGAGATGCCGGCACCGGTCCGAGAACGCTCGTCTCGTGGCCATGCCGAGCGAGAGCCCTCTCTTCGAAGTCCGGAGTCGCGTCCGCAGTCTGGGAGCGACGCCGCGGCATTTCTTCTCACCGCTCGCCCCTCTCGTCCTCGCCGTTTCGCAGGCGTCGACGTTAGCTCGCGGGTCGACCGCCTCGCGCGGTCGCGATAGATTCCTCCCGCGAACGATCGAGAACGCGCCCTCGCCTTCGGTCGCCCGAACGTGCTTCGGTCGCCGATCGCGCCGCCGGAATCTCGGCCGGGACTCGGTCGGGTGTCGAGCGGGGCCGCCGCCGCCCGTCGCGAAATCGATCGACCGCCGCTCCCTTCTCCCCAGGAAGAGCCTGATAACAGTCGCTCTCGGGGGGATCGGATCGGACACGTCGCGATTTTCGTCGCGATCGAGGGCCTCGGACTCGTTCGGAAGGACAACCCGGAGAAGTCGAGCGATACCGAAAGGAGCGCTGCCCGGACCGGTTCGTTCGTAAACGCCAGGAAGGAGCGAAGCCAATCCGCAATGACGTCGGAGGCGGCCGGCGGCGACGTGAGCGACGAAAACGCTCCCCCTCAGTCGGCCGAAGTCTCGGCGCCGAAGGAAAAGGTCGACGATCGGGGAGGCTTCCCCGACGCCGACATAGACGACGATTCCGTGGAAGACAACGACGATCGATCGGACGAAGACTCCTTCCCCGACATCTCGTCCATGTCCGAGGAGGAGGGGGAGGACGACGCGGTAGGAGGCCGCGGAGGAGAGGGAAGCGAACACATCGTCCCCGTCATCGACGTCTCCGCGTCGAAGTCCACGTCCAAGTCGCCGTTGGACCTGCAGCTTTCGAGGAGCTCCCAGGACTTCGGCGTGGCCCTCCGGCCGGAAGAGGCGGGAGAGGGGGGCGAAGCGGCCGCGCTCCAACTGTCCCGCTCCGCATCGTCTGGGAACGGCGACAACAACGGCAACGGCATTGGCGATGGCAACGGCGACAATCACGACCACGGCCCCCCCGACCCGCGCCGCTCGGCCTCCGACCTCTCCCGCTCCCAGTCGCACCGTCCCTCCTCCTCTCCCCGCCGCCATCTACACTACCGACAACAACAACACCACCAGCACCAACCGCAACGTCCGCCGGGATCCCCCGCCTCCGCCTCCTCCTGCTCGGTCCACCTCTCCCCCGTCGCCCCTCCCTCCGCTTCGTCCGTCCGCGCCGCCGGACCTCCCCCCCACATGCCCCGCTTCTACGACTCGGAGGAGGAGGGGGCCGGGAGCTTGGTCTTCGTCCCGAGCGGCGACGGCGCTTCGGTGACGAGGGGAGGAGGAAGCGGAGGAGGAGGAGAGCGGGGGGCGGGGAGCTCTCCCGATCCGATTCGGCCGGGGTCCGGACGGCACGGGGGGCCCGCCACAGGAGGAGGAGAGATGCCCAGAGGAGGGGGATTCTCGTCCCGCCCGACCTTCGGACCGGGCCGAGGTACGACGGGAGGAGGAGGAGGGGGGGAGCCCTCCCCCCGCGGCGGCGGCCTCGGCGCGGGTCCCGAAGGTCCCCGCGGCGGCGGCCCGCGCTTGCTCCCGTACCACCAGCGGATCCGGCTGTCCCAGAAGGAGGCGCCGCGGCAGCCGTCGGGGGGGCAGGGGGACGCCGCCGCGGGAGGGGGAGGAAGCGGCGTGGGCGGCTCTGGGGTTACAGGGGTGGGCGGCGGGGTCGCCGCGGGCGCCGTAGGAGGCGGCGCAGGAGGGGGAGGCGAGGCGTCCCACCCGTCGGGGGGAGGCCCGGACCACCGTCCCCGTCCGCCCCGCGACGCCCGTCCCCTCCCCAAGGGAGGAGGAGGAGGCTCCGGAGGACGTCCCCCGGCCCCCAGCGCGAGCGAGTTTCGGGTGGCGCCCATCCCCCCCTTCAAGGGGGCGGGAGGAGGGTCCGCCGGCGGCGGCGGGGAGCCGACGAGGCCGCACGAGCGATCCGACTCGGAGGCGAGCGACGGGATGGTGGGGTGCGACGAGGGAGGCGGCGGCGAGGGCGGTTTGGGATTGAGGAAAGTGAAGAGCGCCCAGTCGGCGCGGCCGCGGAGGGGGCGGCATCGGAGCAAGGACGACGGCGGAGGCGGGGGGAACGGAAGCAACGGACGAGGGAGCGACTCCTCCCCCCGCACCTCCCCCGAGAAGCAGTCCGACCGCGAAGACGGGGGGCTCAACCACCCCCACCCCCACCATCCCCACCAAGGGACGACGCGAGGGACGTCGGCCGATCGCGGCGCGCGACAACGTCGTCCCCCCCGCGCCCCGTCGCAGCAGGAGGTCATCGATCCCAATCCCCCCCCGTCGTTGCCCCCGCGCGACGCCCACTGCCCCTCGAGCCCGCGGAGCGGGGGATATCACGTGCGAATCAGCAGCCAGGGGAGCGTGTCGAGTCTGGGGAGCAACGCGGGAGCGGAGAGCGACGCCAATGCGGGGAGGGAGCGAGGAGGAGGAGAGCGGGGGGGAGGAGGAGGAGGAGGACGGGCGGCGGCGCACTACGCGGCGGGGGGGACGCCGCGGGAGCAAGAGCCGGCTGTCTCGCCGAGGGGGGGATATTACCACTACGAGCAGCCGCATCCGGCGCCGCCGCAGCAACATCCGCACCAGCCGCAGTACGGGCATCCTCCTCCCCCGGGGCACCATCCCCAGCAGCAGCCGCCGCCGCAGCCGCACCTGCCTCCGCGGGGTCCCGTCTCCCCCCGCGATCCTCAGCCGCAGCGGCACCCGCACCCCCAGGTGAGCGTTATGATCCGCCGGGTCCCCTCGGCGTGGCGGCCTCGTCCGGGGTCGCGCGACCGACGGTCCCGGAGGGCCGCGGGTCGGGCGGCTCGTCCGGCCGGCGGCCGAACTTCCGCTCCGCGGCTTCCGCCGGGCCGGCCTCGGCGAGGGGGCGCGCGTTCTCTCGGCGCGGAGGCCGCGTGGGGAGCGCCCCGTAGAAACGGGCGCGCTCGCTCGGTCTTCCGCTCGCGCCGCCCCGATCGGGCGGGGGGGGAGGGGGGGGGTTCGTTGTCGCGTCGCGCGCGTGCGTTCGGTGCGTGCGGTCCGGCGTCGGGTCGGGTTGCCGGGAAATCGACGGCCGCTCCTCGAACGGGAAGGTTCGCGCTATGCGGTCAAGACCGCCAAGGTGGCCGATCGCAGAGGGGATCATCGCCGCGGTCGCCCCCCATGTGTGTGTGCGTGCGAGCGTGTGTGTTTCTGACTTCCAGATAGTCACTAGCAGAGCATAGACAGGGCGGGGGGGCTGAGAATTCATGCCTCACAGACTTTCCTCGCGCGAATCGTCGCAGGTGAACTACAACGACGTGCTGGGGCAGGAGATCGCGCACTTCTTGCACGGGGAGCGGATCGCCGCGACACAGGAGCAGCAGCGGGGCGGGAGGGGAGGAGGAGGAGGAGGCCAGCAGCATCCCGGCCCGTACCCGTCTCCCTACCACCCGCAGCACTACGGCCACCCGCCGCAGGGATGGCAGCACGGCCCTCCGCCGCCGCATCACTACTACGGCTATCCTCCCCCGGGAGGGCCTCACCAGCCGCAGCAGCCGCACGGGGGCGGCGGCTACCCCCCGCACCACCCGGGGTATCCCCCCGAGGGATCCCAGCCGCCGCCCACGCCGTACCACCCCAGCCTCGGTCAGTGGGATCGGAATCGGGAGCGGCTCACGTCCATCAGCGAGGACGACTGGGACGACCTGGCGAACAAAGACGATCAGCGTGGAAGGGGCCGCGATGAGGAGGAGGACGACGACGAGGAGGAGGAGGAGGAGCGGCAGAGAGGCGGAGGAGGAGGAGGAGGAGGGTACGACGAGAGGATGCAACAACAACAGCAGCAGCACCACTACTATCAGCAGCAGCAGCAGCAGCAGCAATACCACCCGCAGTACGGCTACCACCACCACCACCACACTCAGCCCGACCCGCGTGCGCAGGATCCGTACCAGTTCCCGCCCCGCGGCGCCCCCGGCCACGAGCGACGACAATCCCACGGGAGGCATTCCTCTGCCGGCCAGGGAGAGTGGCACCACGAGCAGAGCGCCCTCCTCGGCGCTCCCAGGGACGAGGCCCGCGGCTACGGAGGAGGAGGAGGAGGGTACGACGAGAGGATGGCGCAACCCTCCGAACAGCCGCACCGCCGCGACCGCGCCTCCCGTCGTCCCTCCGGAGGACGCGCCTCCGTCGCGGTCGACCCCCAGAAGAAGAAGAAGTCCAAGCGACGACGGAGGGAGAAGGAGAAGCGGAGGCAGATGTACTCGTCCAACACGAGCTCGGACGAGGAGGACGCGGAGGGCGGCTCCGGCCGTCGCGCGGGAGACCGAGGGGGAAAGTCGAAGAAGAAGGGCGCGGGGACGAAGCGAGGGCATCGGAAGCGACGGTCCCGAGGCGCGGCGCCGACGCCGTCGACCGAGGGGAGCTCCGCGGGGGGGACGTACTCCGAGAGCCTCATGTCGGCTTCCCTCGCGGATCGGTCCAAGACGCGGGAGGAGGCGATCCGCGATCGGGGCGGGTTCGTCAAGCGCCTCGGGATCTCGACGAAGCTCCTGATCTGCAACCTCCCCCTGTCGTTCGCGGCGATCTCCTTCTCGATCGTGTTGCTCGGAGTCGCGTGGCTCAAGTGGGCCGAGGAGGCGCTCCCGAGCTGCAAGGAGGTGTCGTTCCACAGTAGTCAGTGCGCGTACCCCGACTTCCCGGAGTGCTACTTCTGCGACGAGTACGAGCGTCGCTACGTCCTCGCCACGCGGTTCCACGACGCGTGCTGCTATATAGGGGGAATCTCGGCGATGCTCTTCTTCGTCAAGGCGATCTGGTGCTGGCGAGCGTTCTTGGACGAGATGTCGAGCCCCACCACCGCGAGTCCGGGGGGGTTGATCTTCGTGACGGTGGCGATGGCGTTCGCGGGGCGAGGAGGGGCAGTTGAAGAGGCGCTGGCGTTCGCGGCGAGCGCGCTGCACTTGGCGCTGGTGGTGTGGTTCATCTACATGAGCCTGGCGTACCAGACGATGCCCGATCCCAGGTGGGTTCTCGTCGTGCGTTTGTGCGCGCGTGTGTTCGCGACGCGCGAGCTTGGCTCTCGAGGCGTCGCGTTGTTGCGAACCCTTGCTCATCCAACAACTCCCCTCGACTTGTGTCCGCTTCGCTTTTGCAGCTGGTTTCCCAACACCATAGGAATAGGTCTCTGCGCGGTCAAAATATGGTTCTACTACCAGTTGTCGGGCCACTTCCTGATCGCCATCACCCTCATGCTGACCTTCCTCTACTATCCGATAAGGTGAGAGATGCGGGCGATCGCTCCTCTCGTCAAACCAGATTCTCGTCTCTCACGTTTCGTCCTGCTCGCCGTTGCCTTGCAGCCTGATTCGAGTGGCCCTGAACGAAAAGATGTCCGCCACCATCTGCTGGATGAACATGATGGTGAGGAAAATCTCTTCGCGACGTCTCCGATTTTGTTCTTCCTCAATCAACCTCGTCGCTTCGCTCGAACCAGGGACCCGCCGTGCCGCTCTACTCCCTCGCCATCATCATGCAGCCCACCTTCCCCCAGGAGCGACCGGACATCAGCCACTTCCAGACCGTCCAGCGGTCCATCTACCTCCCGAGCATGACGTGCCTCTTCGGACTGTGCCTCGTGGGGATGGCGTCGAGCGTCCACGGCCTGATCGTGCGGTGGAAGCAGATCGCCCGCGAGGAGTTCTCTCCGGCGCACGCAGCCTACGGCTTCCCCTTGTTGATGCACGCCGTGGCCGTGCAGTCGTACCGGAGTGCGCTGGACTTCTTCGCGGACGCGGACACGGTCGGCCCCGGCCTCCGGACGGCGCTGCGGATTTACTGGGTGGTCCTGGTGATCTCCGGGACCGTCGTCGCGCTGACGTGCGCCGTCCTGTACTTGGCCTTCCTCCCCTCGTGGGTGGACGTGGACGCCCGGGACGAGCTGGAGCCGCCCGCCCCCAACGAGACGTCCATCTGCAACAGCGTCACGTACGGCGAGTCGCTGATCCAGCCGTACGTGAGCCCTACGATCCTGCAGGCGAACGAGACGGGGGTGCTGATCGTGGCGTACGACGGCCGGGCGGGGTGGTGCGACCTCGTCCGGACGCGACGGATCCCCGCGTTCGGGTTCGAGCCGATGATGACGAGGAGGGCGTTCGGGCGAGAGCGGAACGCGCTGAAGCTGTTCATGGGCGGGCAGGACGTCATCCAGGAGGGGGACGAGGAGGGAGATGACATCTGCTTCGAGAACGATCTCGAACGGGCTATGAGCCCCGGCGACTCGAGAGGGACCTGAATTTAGTCTGCTGCTCGTTAGACGGAGAAGCTGGGACCTGTCAGGCGACTTGTAGAAGGTGACCACTAGGTGGATTAATGGACGTAAGCTATTATTTATGTTACCACATATTGTGCACAATCGTGTGATAGCTTAATGGGAGAGAGCACTGTGTCATAGAGAAGGGCGAATCCATTAAAGACGTTTGGTGGCGGTGAGAAGGACAATCCTGAGCCGCTCCATGTCTACACATTTTTAGTCCCGTTCCAAGCGGAACCTACCAGCGCCTGCGGATCGCCACGCGCCAGAGTGAACATACCAGATTCCAGGGGAAGGAATTGCCTTACGATACTGTTCTGCTTTCTGCCGATTTGACAACGTCCTGGGATTACCTCCTCGGTCGATCCTTCTCGAAAGTGCTTCCACCTCGTCCGACAAGACGACGTCAGACGCGCGCCCCTGCAACTCGTAGCAAGGAGAGTGAGCCTCGGCGCGGTCCAGCGCTTTTACCTTGCGCGGGCGCGGGCCTCTGACCGTTTCGGGCTAGGAGACACTGACGCCGAGCGAGGTGGCCGAGAAGTTCTGGACGAAGGTGGAGCGAAGTTCGAAGGATGGACGTTGCAGCGGCTGGCGCGAACTTGGTTCGTTTTCCCCTACAGGAAGAAAGCCCCAGAGAGAAAGAACGTTGCTGGAATGGAACTCGGCCGAGGGATCCCCGGTCTCACTGCATGGGGAGGAGGTGGCCCTGAACATATATTTTACGAATACCTTTCCACTCAGTGTTCGATCCGCACCTATTCGCCGTCATCTTTAGAAAACCCATATCAATGGGCCAGAGTCCAACACAATCCGTGAGGCAAGACGGCGATGAGAACTGAAAGTTTGTGATGCAATAAAGGATTTGTCAGTCTACAGCTCTAAAATACCTTTTAGCCTACTAAATCTTCAATCGTGGGACTGAACAATAAATTTCAAGGGCAAAGAACGTCGGACCCCGAAACCGCTGTTTCAACATTTTATGAGGTAAAGCAAGCCAAACTAAAAGCCCCGCCCATCAGTGAGCTGTGAGCTGTCGCTGTGTTGATCGGTCTGAAGCATCGCCGGTTCCCCTCTAACATAATCTCATGTGGTGGCCAATAGTCTCTGATTCGTCCCCTTCGTTTCTATTCTTCTTCGTTCAGATCGAAAAGAGCGCCCAAAAAGGCACTGTCGTGAAGTTCAGTCGAAATCCTAGTC
>JALLPA010000528.1:0-14472 GCA_036939895.1 Thalassiosira exigua
ATGGTCCCAACCATGGCCCCAGCCATTGCAGTCCCATAATTCGTTAACACATCCGCATTGATGCAACTCTTCTCTGCTCTGTTCAACAAACATCGAACCTCAACAAGAAGAGTGAGGGATGTGAAAATCCGTTCGGAAAAATTATTGATCTCGTCGCGACGAACGTAACGGCAATGGTGCGAGCACCATGACGATTGCCTTGCAGAATCTCCAAGCCAAGATAAAAACCAACACCACAACTCGTGATCAGTACCAAATATTTATCAACAAACCGAAACAAAAATATTTCGCCAGCCGCCTGAAGGAGCGTTCTTTGGAGGGGGGGGAGCCCCCCCCCCAGAGAACAAAGAACAAAGCATATGACCATGATGATTGTACTCCATCCCTCTAGGTATTACTTATTGTACTTCAGAGGGAATTGACCGGATGTGGAAGAGCCCTCATCTGCTGGCCAACGGCGCGTTGCCATCTAGTTTATTATTTAACACTCCTACAGAACTTGCTAACTGATACCCAAGGGATATCCGACATGACGCACAACGCGTGTTTTGCGTGTCTGGCGCCTGCGCGGACCCGCCAAATCAAAACTCAAAACACGAACGGAAGCAAGAAGAAGAAGAGGCAAGAAGCGAGCGGAGGACGGACGGAAGAAGCGCGACCGACGGGCGGCGCGCGCCAGGGGCTGATAGATAGTGAAATGGATTTAGGGGGCAATATTTTTCCAAAAGGTTGGCGCCGCCCACGTGGGCCCGACCTTGCTAGATGAAAGACTTCAAAGCCGGAACTTCATGTTTGAACCCTTCTATAGCACTTTTAGAGCGTGCAGAAGAGGGGAGAAGTTCAACTTTCAAAATCATTTAGAACTTTCATTGATTATTTTGAAGTTTCAATAATTAGCCCCCACCTGGAGCTTTCTGACCCCCTGACTAACACTGTGACTAAGGTGGACGCGCCCACGCGCCCCCTAAATTTATTTCACTACTGATAGATGATGGCGCGCGCCGCCAGACAGGCCCACCCACGCACGCACAGACCAAAGTGAAAGCCACAGAGACGAAAGCCGAGGCCGACGATGATGGTTCCCCTTCCCAGCCTCGTTCGCGGCCCATAATAACAACGATCGGATGAACCACGACGGTTCAATATCACACGAAGAATTACCCTGTCCCTGCCCTGCTAGCCTCCATCATCTCATCAAGCTTCATCTGGTTCAACGCGACCATCCAAACAGACCAAATGACAATGAAGTCGGACTCGTCATCAAATCGCTATCTTCAGCGACCCTCACACATCACCAGCATTTGCGCAGCCGCTCTTTTTTCATCCACCCCTGCCTCCGCCTTCGCTCCGTCGATACTCACAGCCCAAAAGTCATCGTTGGCTCCCAGATCTGCTGTCATCCAAAGATATCGCGTCGAGGATGGATCATCGGATGCGTCGCAGCACCAACATCAATCAGATGCCTTTTCCTTACTACCCTCTCGGCTGTCATCCATTGAGCGCATGGACAACCCCTCGCAATTTCAGGCTCGGGTACTAGATGAGGAGAATTCCTTGGTGGTCGTGCGGTTCTATGCCGATGCATGTCCGAGCTGTCGCGCCACACAGCCACTGTTTCGCAAATGGTCTCGGGATATCGAAAGGAATGACATTCTATCCGCTGCTTCGACACCCCATCAACGAAACCCTATCTCGGTGAAAATATTAGAAATGCCGTTGACCAAGGCAACATCATCCTTTTTGAAGGACCAGCTTCATGTGGACCGACTACCCTATTGTCATTTATACCATCCTCAATTTGGTTTGGTTGAGGAAAAATTGGTGATGAACAAGTCGGACTTTGATGAATTTTCACAAACAGTGGACGGCTGGTCAAGTGGAGAGTTTGAGGAAGACTTGCAACATGGCAAATTGGACACATGTGATGGGATAGAGCTAGATTCACGTGGCAACGATGAATGTGCAGAATTTTGTTAGATTCTGCAGGGGTTCGCCATGAGAAAAACATAGACCATAGAGACTGACTGAATAGAAATCCAACGACTGTAGAGTAATCTAACTTCGATCTGTTTTACTAAACCTGGAACTGGAATGGCATCAGAAAGCAAGTAGTGTATGCAGTTTTTTACCATGTCCTTGTCTTTTGAATTAATATCGCACTCTGTCTGTCAGGGTCATCTACATATCGTACTTAACCTTCACCGCACATGGACCCACAATGCGAGGCCAGCGAATATCTTCTTCCCAGATACTGGGACTTCCCTCCCTAGATGGCTTCCCTCGCCATCGCCCCTCTCGCATCCAAGAGCTCTTGCTGCACATCTCGCATTCACTTTCATCTTCTTTGCTTGGCCTTTTCTTGGGTCGGGCTGGTCTCGCGTGACTGGATTTGGCACGAGACTCGTGACTCCTACCAAATCACAAACATCCAGACGCAAGAAGCGAGCAAGAAGCAAGAAGAAGAAGGCTCATTATTTCTTGGTCATGTTTTCGCCTTTTGTATGAATTCCCGTTTTGAGAGCGTATATTTAATTGACTCCAACGCATGCAGACGTCGCCAACCTTCCGTTGGGGTATGCGAACTCAAAAAAGGCCAAAATAGAAATTGCCGCCGCGCGCCCACGCACGCACCCCCCGCCATGCATGCCATCTACGCGACGACGCACGCACCCCGACGACCCCGACTTACTACGATAGAGCCACGGCAGCTCTAGAGAGCCCCCCCACGCCCCTCCTCCCGCCTCCCATGACCGACCGCGGCGTTCTCGTTTCGCGTCCTCGTTTGACCCGTCGCTCGTCGCTCGTCTCCCCGAGGTGTTCTTTGGAAGAGACGGGACGCGGTGGATGAAATCGCCATCCAAGAACAAGCAACATCCCAAGACTGGCACATGACCGGAGGAAGAAATGTCGAAGCGACTCTACCAACGTCTGGCGAAGTAAATCAAAGGACTCACGACGCCCATCAAGCGAGGGAGCGTGTTTGCACCCTCGAATATCCACTGAGTGCCAAGGCAATTGAATTACTACAAGCGAGTATCAGAGTCATAGCAATTGAAGGGAAACAGAAACCTGAATTTACTTTAAGGGAGCACAAGGAACGCAGAGATGGTCGGCGTTTCCCATAGCACTGCTTCGAACGATGGATCGTCTTTTACGCCTCCAAGCAAGTCCAAGTCTTTACGAAATGTATTTTCCAGAAGAAACCTCGGGTCTACCAAAGCAGGTCGGTCCGAGAATGCCTCATATAGAGGTGGAAAGGGCGCAACTCATCAGGGGCGAGACCCACCCCCGGGCAACTCTGTTGAAGAGAAGCAGATATCCTCTTTCAACGATAAGGGGAATGAATTCTTCGGCAAGGGAGAGTTCGACGCCGCACTGAGAATGTACAGCGAGGCCCTGAAACTCCTGAAAGAAACCAATATCGTAGTGGAGACGACCGAAGGATTCGAGTACATGCCAGTTGCCATGCGGCGGGCTCGCACTGGTCGTTGTCTTGTCAATGTTGGCGCCGTCCATATCCGCAGAGACAGCTTCGATGATGCTATTTCTGCGCTTGAGTTGGCGATGCGTCAATCGAAGCTGGTGAAGTCTGATAGCAAACATTACTTTCGAGCGTGTGAGGTGACGGCGGATGCACTTGAAAATATTGGCCTCGTTCTGTTCAAACAAGAGAACTACGAACAATCGTCGATCAAATATACCGATGCCCTAGAAGCAAGGCGAAAATGCCTTGATTTGATGGACGCAAATCACAAGAAGAGGAGCAGATCTAAGTCCAGAGAATTGGAGATGAATTTTGTTGGCGAAAAAAATGCTTCCAAATTAGAGCTATCGGTGACTCTTTTCTACATGTCGCTCTTGAAAGAGAAGAGAGGCGAAATCGAAGAAGCTGTGAAAGAGTGTGAGGAAGCAGTAAGAATACGGAGAGAGATAATTCCAAATCCCAAGGACGATCCAAACACACTCAGTCTCTACTCCACCCTTGGAAGACTATACTGCCACGAAGACATGAAAGGATATAGACAGGCACTGGAGTATCTCCACGAGGTTTATCGTAGGAAGTGTGAAGCTGTGGGCCGGGACCATATTGATGTGGTCCCATCGCTGAATAGCATTGCCTTTGTATACAATGAACTTGGAGAGTATGATAAGTGCGTTGCCATATCGGATCGGGCCATTGACATCGCAACAAATGGGCGAGGAATGAATAAAGAGACATGTGTTGCATATGCCAACAAGGGAGAAGCTCACGGGAGACTCGGGGATTGGGACCGAGCAATCACCTCATTCGACATAGCACTCGCGACACAGTCCAAGTGCCTGGAGAAAAATGACATGCTGAATGCTGAGGTCTACGAGAAGCTATCAGAGGCCTATCTCCACTCGAAAGACATGGAAAAGGCCATATCATCGCTGGAAGAATCGATCGCTGTCAAGCGAAGTGCCCTCGGCCCTGACAATGAAGAGATCGCACGATCATACAGCAAGCTGGGGGAATATCACGAGAGGGCCAAAGAACCAGCCAAGGCTATCAAGTGCCATACGCGGGCGCTACGAATCTTCAAGCATCACGATAACAAAGAAATGGCAGCAACAGAGCACAACAAGATCGCAAGCATTCTGAAGTCTTCAGGAGAATCCAATAAGGCAATGGAGCACTATATGGCTGCATTGTGGCATTCCAGAGAAGCCAGGCTTCCTTCCACAAGC
Organism: Thalassiosira exigua; assembly: GCA_036939895.1. Classification (NCBI taxonomy): domain Eukaryota; phylum Bacillariophyta; class Thalassiosirophyceae; order Thalassiosirales; family Thalassiosiraceae; genus Thalassiosira; species Thalassiosira exigua. The sequence continues at coordinate 4,711 of JALLPA010000528.1, forward strand.
CCCATTGTTGCAGACACAATAAAAAATGTGGCCTCATTCCAAAAGGGCTAGAGTTTGATTTTTCTCACGAGACTGAGCGCGTGCACGTATTTTACATTTTGTTTGTTGCCACAACATATTATTGGTGATCTCGTTCCATGGAATGCTATGAGGTATTGTTGCGTAAACATGTGAGATCAGTCATGTTCTGCATGGAGAATTTTTGTTTTATCGTGGTAATTTATCGTGATAATCTAGAGATAAGTGTAATTTGGCTCTGTGTTCAGATGGGCCTTCTGCTTGTGCATATTCTGGACGGTCATGGGGGTCTGACAGAAATCAAATACATAGCCAGAAGCCCATCTGCTCGTAATCCAACACATTGGTCTGTCAAAAGGGTCGGCTGGCGATGCGACTTTGGTCCACAACCGACCGCTACCACGAGACGAATCCGGCAAGGTCCGGTTCCAGCTTTGAAAGTATGGGGACTGAAGTAGTTTCGGCAATAGGACCAAGTCATGTGAGAGTCTAGCTCGCGAATCAGTCATGTCACTGTCACTTCGTAGAACGAGAGCTCCCCCGACAGCTCCCCTGAGTCAACCCTAAATCACACTTGACACAGAAAACTTGTGCCTCTCTCTAAAAGAATCAACCAAGTACGTTAAGCAATTGATATTATGGTGGCAAGCATCGAACCAATCGATATTAACACGATCAAGGAGGGGGCGATCGAAAACGAGGAAGATAATAGGGTCGCAGACAATAACGGCAGGAATACCGGCAGCAAGAGTTGCTGGGTCATTGCAATCGTCATCACAGTATTAATAATAGCAGCCATTATTCTGGCTATGATTTTCGGAGCCGTTCTCCCAGAATCATTCGTTAGCCCCGCGTAGTGACCCTTATTACGACAGTATGGTGGTTGTCAAGAAGAAGTAATAGAGTGATCATTTGATAAAAGAGGAAGACCCACTGACTGACCCGCCTGTGTGGCTATTTTTCCATCTGGTAGAAGACTTGAGACAGGGGTGGATGGAATGTTAGAAGTAACAAATTCAGGCGTAGCACCGTTTGTTGTTGTTTGGAGTGAAAGACACATGGAGCATGGAACCATTAGCATGGAAGGGAGTAAGTAGCTATTTGGGCTGAGCGAGAACCAATAAAATGGACTGCAACTATGGCATCACTGGTGGCCAGCAGCGCGTCCGTGCACATAGAAGTAGAAAGAAATCAGGAGAGATACCAGTCGCAGGATACCGGTACAGTACTTGAAGTTGCATTGTTATAGTGGATACCAGACAAATGGGGTAGGCTTCTACCAGATATCATTAGACCATATACACACACCGCTAAGCCATTTGTTGAACTGTTATTGAACTGCATTGATATCATGGATACGCAGACAAATGAGGTTCGTAGTCTGTAAGGTACTTCTAGGTACCTATCATTAGACACACTGCTGAGTCATATGTATTGACCAGTCATTGGAACGGTACATGGCATCAAATCAACCTGACAATGGAGCACCAGACAGATGCTGTACCATGCGAAGTAATGGTCACAGTGCAGTGCGGTGTTTGCCATCGTGATCAGATAGAAGCCAAGCTTCCATCTTTGTCTCCCATATCCCTTCAAAGTGGCCATGGTGGAAAAATGTCATCGAAGTTCGAATTGAAAACGAATGGGTCGGGAAGGATACCAAGAAGGATACCAGGTTGAAGCTAATACATGTATTAGGATACTACTTCTACGCAGGGGCCACTTTTCCTCCTTCCGTCCTTGAAAGCATAAAAAAGCTTGACACACGGAATGAGGGGGTGTCACCGTTCAGTGATGTGGCCACTGTGCAGATTTGGACGCAAAGACCAATATTGTAAAACATGTCTCATTGACCCATTGCTGCTTGGCACACAAGTAATCGAAGCAATCAAGTAGTCTCCACCCGCTTTCAACGTGCTCTCGGTGGATTGGACAATGGCATTTGGCATGGCTTTCGTCCTCTCGCGAGCCAATTACCATAGGGATGTGATCTGTCATAATATTTCCAAGCATCACCTAACAGTACCTTCTCTAACATCGCCAACTCCATCACCGTAGCTGAACGAGACCAGGAACCATGGACTACCCCAAGCAACGAGCTTTGTCGCCGATCCTCTGCAAGAGAGACAATGCAGCTGAAACAGACGACGATTCCAAGGTTCCGTCGACTACTGTGACTAATGACCCAGCCAGTACTACCTGCGAAGACAACGAGACCGCTGTCATTTATGGGATCCTTCAGAACTACAACGCGATGATTGCGACGGTAGCTCTATCGATCAAGAAAGTCGAAGATGAGAACCTCAAGCACACTTCCATGTTGATTCAGAAACTGGATGCAATCGAAAAACGCCTCGACGACATCGAGAGTCAAGTCGAAGCAAACGCTGCAAACAGCGCTAAGTTGGGCCAATCCGGCAATGCGTTTGCCAAAGTCGCGGACATCCTCGAACGTCGTGTGGGCTCCATTGAAAGCCGCGTGTCATACATCGTGCGCCTCATTGTTCAATCGAAGAAGCGCAACCGAACCAAAGCTTGAGAAGCTGCATCCAAAGTGAAAAGTGCGTTGCCGCCGACGTGTATTACACGAATGAGCCATGTCTACATTTTATAAGCTAACATAGTACAGTCAAATGTTCGAATGTTCATAACGTAGCGTTGACTGAAGCGGAGCTTGGGCAGAAAGACTCGTAACCGAAGTTGTTGACTGGACAATGTGTTTCTGTATCGTTGAGAACCTTTATATTCTGAATTTGATGGTCCCCTCCACTTCAGAGCCATCCTCCTGTCGACGAGCAGCCGAGACAGGAACGACCGCATCTGATCCCAGGGGACATGAGTACAAACGAATGTAAAACGCAAGGCTATAATATTGCAACAAAGAAGGTTTCAACAACTTGATCTCTAGAGATGCTGGATGCCCACAGGGGTCTATCCCATGGCAATATCTGGATTCACCGGAACACATTGGTAACCGTGGCCTTGATAATCATGACATTATTGGTTTGCCCCCAGCATGTGGCTTTCCCTTGGCTAACAGCCTGGCTCGCCTCTTTTCAGAAGAGCAGCAAATCATTTTCTTCAGAGTCACTGCCTCCTCGAACCTAATAAAAGCACTCGTTTTGAGACCAGCAGTAATTCTACCTTCAGTAGGGCGGAACATAATTATCCGTTATTTAAGATATGTACAGCAATTCAAAGCTGAGTTAGTCAGATCCATACATATCGTCCTCATCGTCGAAAGGGTCGGACTGTTGTTGGGATACTTCTGCTACACCGGCATTTTGGTCTGTCCCAGCTTGAATATCGCCCCTGTCTATTCTTTCAGTGGAATCCTTCGCAATTGCTTCCACCCTTGACTTCTCCAGAGCTTCCGCTTCTGCCTTTGCCTTCGCGAGTGCTTCTGCCTCGGCCGCCTCTTTCGCCGTCAAGGCCTCTGCCTCCGCCTTAGCCTTCTCAAGGGCCCTGGCCTCCTCCTCGGCCCTGGCCTTCTCCGCGGCAACACGAGCCCTTTCTGCCGCTCGCGCAGCAGCAGCTTCCTTCGCCTGCTTCATGGCATAGTCGACCGACCCGAGCGCCACCTCCAGGCACCCCGCCATGTAGGGTTCCAAGCAGTCGTCGAACTCGGACTTCAACCGGGAGGCCACCTCGCGCAGCCGGGCGGCCTCGCCGCGTAGCCCCGGAGTCAGGACGGCGCGCTCGTTCGCCTGGAGGGCCGCCCGGGCGTCCGCGACCAGCGTCGCCTGCGCGGCCCGTACGGCCGGGAACGCCCCGGGGAGGAGGCAGCGGCGCAGCTCGTTCAGGCCGCCGAGGTAGGCGTTGAGGAACCGCGCGAGGGGGGGCAGGGCCAGGAGCTTCCGGGGCGGCGCGGGCGTCCGAGACGACTTTGGAGCGATGGCCTCGGCGCCGTCGCCCACCGAGCCCGTTCCGTCTGCCCCAGAGGAAGACGTCTCCGTCCCGAACAGGGGCCCCGCGACGCCCGCGTCCCGGCACGCCTTGAGCGTCTCCGTCATCCCGGTCAGACCCTCGTTCCATCGCCCCGCGACCATCTCTACGAGCCGAGGCTCGAAGATGGGGGCCAGGAGGGGCTGGAAGTCCGCTCCCACGCGGCCCATGCTCGACGCGAAGAAGGACGCGGCGTCCAGGGCGTCGCGGAGGGCGGCCGTGTCGTGGACGTGGGCGTGAACGTTCGCGCTGAGGGTGGTCAGGAAGGTCTGGACGCGACGCGCGGTCCACATGGAGAGGAGGGATGACGAGTGGTCGTGGCGGCTGGACGACGAGGTAGGGGCGAAGGATCCGCGGAAGATGGCCAGGAACTGGGTGACAATTTCGAAGCACCTGTGGTAAGCACGTTTTGGAAAATGAGCAAATCAGGTGAACAGACTTTGTCACAGAAGAGATGGGCACGGAGCATCCCCGCCAGCAAAAGAACAAGGCCCAGTTCTTGTGCCAACTCTGCTTTGCGATTGCAAATGATCATTTCGAAGCCCCTGCGCCTGTCACCTGTCTGATATGGAGCATAGCTAGCCCGCCACTTGGTACCACATTGTGAACACCGATGTTCAAATGAATTCGCCCTCTCAAAACAAAGCACAAACCAAACATTCTTCAGCTCAAGATTCGTCGAGTCTGGAATTCGAGAGGGGGTGAGAATGATGGGCGTGTGTGTGCATGCGTGTCAACAACTTGACCCCGCAAACAGTTACGCAGGCGCGTCCACACTGCCATCGCTGGCAAACAACTCCGCAGCAGACGGTCATCACCTTGACCGTGTATGAGAAGACTCCTCCCAAATCGAACCCACCTCGTCCGGTACCGCTCGATCCCGTCCAGCATCTGCTCGGCCCTCGCCGCCGCGGCGCCCGAAGCGGCCCCTCCGTCCGAAGCCGCCGCCGCGGCGGCCGCCGCGGCCGCCGCCCGCGCGCTCCCCACCTCGGCCGTTCCCCCCTCGAGCCACGCGTCCCGCGCCTCCAAGAAGTCCACCTGCAGCCGCATCTCCATCGCGGCGTGGACTCCCTCCAAGTCCTCCCCCGCCGTCGCCGCCGCCGCGCGTCCGGCCTTGTCGTTGTTCCTCCGCTCTAACTCGACGCCGTTCAACCTCCGCAAGGCCGTGACGACCTCGAGGCACTGCGGCATGGTCACGTCGCGACGGAGTCGACCCACGAGCATCCGGCGCAAGTCGGCCTCCCGCCGTCGGATTTCGGCGACCACCCCCGCCACGACGTCGGCCTTCCGCTCCGCTCCCTTCGCCCCGCCTTTCCCCCCGCCGCCGCCGTCGGGACCGCTCCCGGCCGCGGCGGCGGGGGCGGGGGGATGCCGCCGCTCCAGCGCGTTCGCGAACCCGGCCACCCCTAAGGCGTCCTCGTACAGGCCGCTCCGGACGCACGCGTCCATGAGGTTGGGTAGCTCGAGGAGCTCGAGGAGGCTCGAGTGCTGCATCAGCGTGCGGCGGCGGAGCCGGTGCTTCTCGGCGAGGTCGGCGAGGAGCTCCGGGGCCGGACGACGCCGGCCGTCCCTCGCGCGGTCGCGATCGTCGTCGTCCTCCTCCTCCCCGTCCCCGTCCTTCCCCGGGTCGTCCCCCCCCAGCGCCCATCCCACCCTCTTCGCGCCTTCCGTCGCCCCCCCCTCGATCTCCCTCAGGAGCTCGCCGAGCGCGTCTCGGATCGACGCCGTCCGACGCTCGGACGCGGCGAACGTCGGGGCGTGCTGGGCCACGAGGCTCCGCCACCGCTCGTCGGCGGCGTCGGACGCCGCGCGGGCGGCGCGGCGCTCGTCGGACTCGTCGTAGGCGGAGGGGGGGGGGACGGGGAGGGCGGACGAGGAGGAGGGGGAGAGGGGGTCGTCTCCCCCCCCGGGAGGGGAGGGGGCGTCGGCGACGGCGATCATGGTCGGCGTCGGATCTTGGCCTTTGGCTTTTGGATCTTGCAGGCTTTGACTTTAGATATTTGAAATATTGAAATTATTTAGAGATTACTAACAATTGATAAACATACACTTTTTGGCCCTAGTACAATAATTTTGCAAACAGTTCCTGATTGCCGTTGCCGGTTGCCGTTGCCCGCCGGCCGCCCGCCGCCCTGCCCCTGCCGCCTGCCGCCCTGCCCCTGTTCCCCCCCGTCGACGCCGACGGACGTCGAGCGCCGAGCGCTTCCGCAAGAGCCATCGCCATGACCGGCCAAAGGCGGTCCTATCAGCACGGGACCGCCATCGACCCCGACCAAGTCCGGGACGACGCGGCGACTCCGGACGAGGAGGCGGAAGCGGAAGGAGGCGGAGGGGCGGGGAAGGGGCTGCGGATGTCTGACCTGTTCGTCACGATGGTGCGGTTCCGACGGAACTCGGGCGGGCGGGGATCCGTCGTCCCGCCTGCGGTTGTTTCGACGTCGCTTCGATAAACCGTGCATTTGTCCGTCACTCACATTCACATCCCTTCCTCTCCCTCCGTTTCTCCTCGTCCTTCTCTACAACGTCTTCAGTGCTTCTTCGCCCGGCTCGGATTCGTCCAGCCCCCGTGCTGCCTGCGGTGCGCGTACCGATCCGCGGGGTGCGGGGAGGACGAGGGCGACGGATCCTCCCCCGGGGCGGCGGCGGACGGGCCGTGCGGGGAGCTCGTGCCGTGGCGGCGGGACGCGGGCATCCCGCTCCACCCCGACATGCTCGAGGGGAACGTCGTCTTCGTCACGTGCACTACGGCGAAGTCGCTGGTGAACGGGGACGCGTATCCGTCGATCCGGTGGGACACGCGGAATCGAAGGTTGCTGCACGAGATTTGACGATTTATTGGGCCGCTCGCCCGTCTGGATGCGGCGGTCTTCTCGTGGGGGAACCGTCCTCGTGGTTTGGCTCAGGGATGGCGTATGTTGAAGTCTACGTCTCGTGGGTTTGGCGCTCAGATTGACTGTGACTGTGGGAGCTATCTCGGATGTTCTGTAAATGATACGCGGTCTGTATGTATGTGATGGTGGTGTTGTAGTGGCCTTTGGAAGCGGCATTATCGAACCCCATCATGTCCTTGTCGAAGAACTCAGATGTGCGGATTCACTTCCTCCCTGTCTTTAATTCGATAATCAATATTCATTTTGTTCAATCTGAATTCACATGTATATGTTGAACTACTGTAGCTGTTGAATCGTCAAGTGCTTAAGGACGACATTGTTGAAGTTTCAGCCTGAAGAAGTGGCATAGGCAGAACTCTACATGCATGTAATCACCTCTATCTTTCTTGAAGCTTCATTGCTCATTCATCAATACCTAGTCAATAAATGAAATGTTGGCCTTAGCTAGTGAATTGAAGGACTATCGTGAAGAGAATCAATAGAAACGATTGCTCCTGAGAACCCCCTTCATTCATTGTCATTGTCAGCATGCACCCCACGCTTGCGTCAAGCATGATGGCACACGCGTCATTCCGACAACAATCCCCAACCCTCACAAGGCATGGACCGAACCACCCGTAAAATGGCATTGTGTACCGACGAAGACTCATTCCTCCCAACAGATCCCACACTCCCAAAATTCAGCTAAAAGGATGTCCCACCGAAAAACACGTCATGCCACTCCTGAACTTGTCTATTGTTCGGTCGTTCAGCCATTATCCCCAATGAAATATTATTCCCCAAAGACGCGACTTTCGCGGCATCGCACTTCCCTAAGAAGCGCGACGCCTACCGCCCTCATCCCTGCGACTTAAAGTCGTTCATGTTCGTCGTGGCCACGGTCCGTCCTATGATCTTCAACCCTCCGATGGCCGTGACATCGCCGCCCCCGTTGTCCTCCACAAAGAACGTGAGGCTCTTCACGCGCTGAAATTTGACGTAATAGAGGTCGATCGCGTCCGAGATATCTCGGAGGTCGTCGGTCGTTAGGGTGATGGATTGGGCGGGATCGACGTCCTCGATGTCCTATGAATGGAGAGGGTCAGGTTAGTGAAGTTCAACGGCCCGCGGTCTCGTGCCATGCATCAAGGTCCTTTGGCATTTTGATTGTGGCAATCACGATCATCAACGCCAACAAGTGAAGCAGAACAGGGACCTTACCTCGAAGCCAAGGTTATTTCTGTTCACGTGAATGTGAACAGTGACTGGATTCAGGTCCGGGCTGGCGCCCCTGTTGAATTCTGTAAATTTGATGCTCTTCACCTGCGTGTCGGTTGCGTTACGACGTGGTTGCAATGATACAAGTCGTGTCGGTTAGGCGACTGCTCGGGCAATGACGCCAAAGCAACGGAAAAGCATCGCAACTCGCCTTGACGAACTCTTGGAACGTCAGGTGGATTATCAGCTGCTCGTCCGCGTCGCTCCGCAAAGCCAGCCGGGAGTCCCCTATGAACAGGTTGCCCCAGGGGTACGACGCGTTCTCGTTCCGGGCGTAGCACGCGGGCTTGTCGAGCTTGTCGGACAGGTCGAGGAGCTGGGTGCCGTCCTCGGCGCGGGTGGGCTCGGGGGCCCCGGCGGCGGGGCCACCGTCCGCGGGCAGGGTCGCGCCTCCTCCGAAGCCGGGGAACATTGTACAATATGAGGAAGCGGAGATAGCGAGGGAGGAAAGAGCTGGAGCAAGCTGGAGCTGGAGATGGAGAGATTTTTTGTCTCGGAAGTCTCTCGAAAGCGGCGGAGGCGGAGCGAAATAAAGCGAGAGTCTCGCGTTTTGGTTTTGTCCCTTTTTTTCTGCCTCTGGGACCGACTGAGGGGCTAACCATTATCGTCTGCGTCTGGTGTGAATCAACTTGGAGTTTGAAAAGAATTTTGGAACAATCCTTTCGCACTTTCAAGATAAACAACGAAAATGAAGTATATTTATTTCTTTTTTTACAAAATGTTTAAATATATTTTCGAAGAATATTTGTTTCAATGTTACCCCTCTTAAAGCCAAACAGTCGCCAATATGATGTGCCCTCCCTCGGTAGTCCAATTTCATTCAAATGATATTATGTTAAATGAATTTAAAATTCTAATTCATCTTAGAGGTTGTGTGAATATTATTTGCCCTCTTGCTTGGGGTGAATTTTATGGAGTAATTTCATATCAAAATTACGAAGAGCGACAAATTTTTAAAGATTATAATTAACCGATTTCTGTTCGACAACAACAAGCAGAGATGGTCTAGTTGGTTATGACGCGGCTTTAACACAGCTGAGGTCCCGGGTTCAATTCCCGGTCTTTGTACGCTGAAGTTTTCTCTCGCACAGGGGATGAAGACTCATTTTTGTGGAATCATTCCATTATTTCACCTACTTGACTCCGCGTCCCGCGCTCCGGCTAGCACGCTCCTCGTGGGGGGAAGGCTGGTGTGGTTGTGATAGTATCGCCACTATTGCAAATTACAGACACTGTGTTTGTTCACTAGAGTGTCGATACATAGAACACGCACGCACTGAATACTAAATACGCGCGACTCCCTCGACACCTTCATCCGCATTGCCAAGTCCAACAACCCCTGGGCCCACAAGGCACTACGTCGCCTCTTCCGCCGTGTCTATAACAACGACAATGGACAATGGCGAGTGGCGAGAGACCCAAGCTCGTAAATTCCTCCACGTGGCACTTTGGATAACTTAGACGATAATTAAAGCGATACATTGCAGCAAAAAATAACAGATATTCAAAGCAAAATATTCAGTAATATTCGCTTATTTGGCGATATGAGGACTAACTGAGTAGTATATATTATATTATCTGAACCACATCCCCAACGCAGAGATGGTCTAGTTGGTTATGACGCGGCTTTAACACAGCTGAGGTCCCGGGT